>CAUG01000340.1:42380-57704 GCA_000442785.1 Papiliotrema flavescens NRRL Y-50378
CCGGTCAGATTCCGGGTTACACGGGTAGGCTAAAGCTTACGGCCCGTTACGAGAGCAATTATTATCCCGAAACCGGCCTGTACGACTCTCTGGGCGCGTGTCAGTCACGCCTGCGCGTAGCCACCTGCGCCGCCGCGTGGGCGCCCTGTGGTGATGAATGGCCAGTGATGTCAACGGTGACTACGTTCTCGAGAACGACGTTACGCCTTGCGTCAAGGCGTTGTCGACTACGCCCGATCGCGCACAACAGCTGCTTGCGTCGGGGATTGCACGGAAAGGCGCTCGGAGTAACTTCGAGATTGCTAGATGCATCCATCCATCGGAATGTCGGGCCACGTGGCGCCGATGGGCGTATGGCACATGGCACATGCATGGTTTGCTGCGAGGACGCCAGCAGGGGCGTACTGGCGGTGGTGGCCGTTCACATTCGCCTGACCCGGGACGGCATGCATGCATCAGGCTCGTATCCGCTCTGCGTCCGGTATTCGCATCCGGGAAGCGTGGACCCATACGCCCACTTGTGGTTGAGAATAGGCCGGTGGCGTGAATTAAGCGTCGCACTCGGTGGCTACGCAAGGGTACGCGGGAGTGACCGACAAAGCATGGAAAGGTCGAGCAGAGGTAGCGTGAACCCGAGGCCCGGGATGCCGGGACGTGGCGAGGTGGAATAGACCTAGTGTTCCTCACGGGAGATGGTCGTGGCAAGATCCAGGGTCAGGGGTGCTGGAGGAGACCGATGCGTCTCGACAAGAGTACATCAGTGCGTGCAAAACAAAGGCTCGGGGAGGTAGCGTTCGCTGGTCCCCCTGTCCCGAACAAGTGCCGTATGCGTGGAACTTGATTGTCCGATGGATTCGGAGAGCGTCTTGAAGTGTTCTTCTGTCCCACTTGCGTCTGACACAAAAAGGGACCCGAAGTCGGAATCAAGCCGGTGCGCTGCTTCCCTTGTTTGGGGTTGAACCGCCTCGGGGTGGTCTCTGTGTGAGACTGTTTGCATAGGGATAAAAGACTACGAATTATGCCATTCGTCGAAGCCGATCGAGCGCTTCGGAAGGTCTCGCCCAGAACAATTTAGGCCCATGGGGGGTCTTCTCGCTGCGTGCTGGCATAAGGAGGGACGAGAAATGTTGGGGGGTGTCGCCAGGCGTCAGGCGGTGGTCAATGCCTCTATTTATGCAAAACGGCGACCGAGCCGGGGAGTATCGAGAGGGTGGTCAAAGATTGCGCCGTCTGTGGCTCGCGGTTGGACATGGCGTTGAGGCAGGGTGAAGGACGTGTGGCGGTTACGAACGAGGCCCACAGCGTGGAGAGTGCACAGACGCTGGGAAAGGGAAGAGTTTGATAGTAGTGACAGGAGGTTGTGCAGTCGGTTAGGTTTTTGGCGACGCGGTCGACTCGGCGAGTTTGCACGCTGAAGCCAAGTAGGGGGAAGAGAGTGCGAAGGTGAGGAGGCTACTACCCTTGGGTGGATAGGTGGAATGAGGAAAGGACTGGACGAGGGGTTAGAATGTCCCAAGGGTGTGCAGTAGAAATGGGTTGAGTGAAAAACCAACGAGAGGAGGGGAGACGGCGTGGGCAAGGGCGTGGCGTGGCGGCATCTAGCGGTACAGAGTCGGCGCTTGGACCACCACGTCAGTCTCACCGTAACGCGATGATGCCTGCGTTCTCGGAGGCGGCAAGCCAGCAGCAAAGACCATCGTAGGAGTCAGAAGCACAGTCAGTCATAGATCGCCTCTGGTGGATGCCGCGGGCTTCAGCTGACGGCACGGACAGTAGGAGGTTCATGTTTAGGTTAGGGCGCGTCTTCAAGCGAGAGCGGGCCGGAAACTCGCTCGCTCAGTTTCACAGGCTTGCGATCGTGTATCGTCCGGAGGCAGCTTTACGGTCCAGCATACCCTGTCGACGAAGTTGATCCTCCCCAGGGTCAGTGCGTTGCAAGTCTCTCGGCTGCGATAACGAGCCGACGATTCCTTCTGAGAGCCTCGCACTGGTGAAAGCCTTCAAGACCGAGGTAGAGTGGACATTCTCATGGTCCTGCTCCGCTGATCTGGACGTGCTCCATACAACTGCAAAGCCTACGCGAAGCCTGGCGGGGCGGTAACATGGAGCGTTGACTGCGATGTCACTCCGTCTGACGAGACGGGGTGACGCACCCAAATTGCGCACTCCGCAGCACGACGCCCGGCACTCGCTCGATCGCAGCCCGTTCCTTCCGTCGGCTTATCCGGGACGTGTCACGCTCGCGGCGCGGTTGCCGTGCGTACTACCGCATTGCGCCGACCACGTTCTTGTTTGTTTGGCGATACATCGATGCAGCTCGCAGTCGCGTCCTCGACGATGACTCAAGGCGCTGTCTTCCGCGCTCCCACCTTCGACCTCTGACAGCTATCACCACGCACACGATAGCACCACCCCCGTCCGCAATGACGCTGACGCACGCCTTCATCGCGCCGTATCGCGCCCATGCGACAAGTACTTATCGGACGTACGACGTTTCTGCGCAATCGACGCAGCACAATTGCGAGTTTTCCCGATAGCAAAGTAACTCACCGGCGGCACGCTGCCGCTAAGCCGTAGACCACACACTTAGCATCACATTACTTTGTGCCAGGCCCAGCGCGCGCCAGGAACGGCTGGCAGCTGTCGAGTCGCCGTCGGCTGGCCAGGCACGTTATCGCCTCGCCCAAACAAATGCTATTCTTCGAACATTTTCGTTCCTGGCAGGACCCATTTCGTTTTGCGCTGCGCAGTGAAAGAGGCTGGTTGACACCCCCTGTTCCTGGCCTGGCCGCGGCGTGCGAGGTACGAAGAGTTGAACTATCGATGGCTGTACCTGCACGCTGCGTTTCAAGCTCGTAAACGTAAAGCTTGGTTCCCAGCGGCGGGCGCTTTGATGCATACTCGCGTGCAGCCACGCGAAGAGGCGCGGGGAGATGGCTGCGGGCACAGATGTCACTCGTGCGCGACCTGTGAACTATTCCAGTAGTAGTGTGCCGCTCTCCTCGGAGCGTCTAGCTCACGGACCTCTGTCGAGTCCAAGCTTATCACCCCGGCGAATCTGACTCCTGCGATAGCCTCGAGAGACCTCGTGGTCGGTCGCGAGCACGATATCGCATGATAGCGTGTGAACGAGCGGTAGCGTTTACGGTGGGTCGAACCAGGGCCAAGCGTCGCCCACGTGGGCACGGCGAAAGATACCACCTCGTCGCGATAAGCAATTTGACCCATCAAGCTCGATAAGCAGTGCGACGTGCCAGTCTTGCCACTCGTCATCCTCATCATGCCTGTCTCCCCTGCAGCAATGGGCGATTGACTCGAAGCTGCTCAAGGCATAGCCGATAGGGTTCGCTGGTGGCCGAGGGCCGCGTGATGCGACCAAGAGGGTATAGCTACATGCACGGTATAGACTGTATACAGGTACTCACACGCCACCCGACCCATCACGCCACGCGTCAAGACCACGCGGAAACAACCCCCTCGAATGTCAGGAAGATGACCATGTTCGCCGGAACCGCTCTGTCTGTCAGCCACGCTACTCATCACCCGTCCCAACTGACCTGATCAATGTCGGCCCAAGCCCAGCAAACATCACCCTCCATCCCTCATTCCGCACCGCGTCCGTCCCCACTCGCCAGAGAGACAGCCTCTTCCCGCTCGAGCCGTTCACAGCCTGCATGCGCGTCTTGAACACGTCAAGGGGGAATGTAGCCTGATGTCAGCCCGACTCTGACACTCGCGCCGCCGACTCACGAGCCAGGCTGTCACTCCAGCGAGTCCTCCCGCCGTCATCAGCTCCGGCCACGACAAGGCGTGCAGCTCCTCCTCCGCCTCCTCAATCAAGCTGTTGTGGTTCGGGTGGCGCTTCAGCTCGGGGGCGAGGCTCGGCTCCGGGGCAGGTTTGCGGGAGCGAAAGAAACGACATGTGGCTTCGTATCTGCCGTCAGCGGGGTCGCTATGTGAGGCGTGATGAATGGAGCCTGAACGTCCCGCGCTCAGCACTCACGTGACAAAGTACGGTCCGTATGCAATGTCGCGCAATGCCGTAGCTGAGAAACCGCGATACATTCCCCGCACACCGTCCTTACGGATGATATCACCGATGACCGACATGGTGGATGGGTTGAGATGGGACGGGGCGGATTGCTGGCGGATCTTGATGAGCTCGGTAGGGCTGGCGATGAACCTGCACATGAGCTGCGCATCTCAGAGAGCTTTCATCGTGACTAGACAGAGCCAATCGATACGCACGCTCCAATCACACCGCTGCCCGCGCCCGCAAGGCCGATCTGCACGAGCGAAGGCTCAGTGTCGTCCGTCGGGGAATGTTGCAGATTCATGAGAGAGGAGTAGGAGGTGAATATGATCCCGTTTATCTGAAGTCAGTATGACGGCGGGCCAAGAGCGCTTCGTCGCCGAAAGCTTACAAAGGCGACGCCCGCCTGTATATCAGCGCAGCTCTGTCTCGCCCCTTATAAACAGCTCACCATGGGTGACATGACTCCCTTGAACAGACCTCTCATCTGCCATTAGCGCAACCTCTAGAACGCAAGCAGAGCATTCTTCACTCACGCCCTCTTCCCGCAGAATAGCACCCAGCGCGCCAAACGTAGAGCTATAGCGCGCATTGTACGACGGCGTCTGGTATCGCACTTTGACGACGTCAAACGGCTGTCCGACAACCAGGCCCGTCACCCCTGCTGCGTCAGTCACACGACACAAAGTTCATCTGCCGACCCGACGCACCAGCAACGACACCAGCCGTAAAGTCAATCACGGGCGACGGAGCGCCCTTGCTTGCTGCCATCAGCACGGCTGCATAGCTCTGCGCAGCAGCGCTTACAGGACGCCTCTGCATTCTCGTTCATTCCACCTCGGGTGTATCGCTGTGTTCGGCGTGCTCAAGGCAATGGTTCAGTAGTGGGCGATGAAGCAGAGCCGGATACGAGTCGGGCGAGTCTCAAGGTCGTGAGGTGCGTTATCGTCTCATTTGCGGGCGTCCAGTGTCGTCATGTATTGTGCGTTTCGTGGTGCCAGGTCTTCGTGCCTTCGTGTCTTCGCTCCTGAACAGCAGTCTTCGCGGCACAGCGCGATATAGCGATAAGGCCTGATAGCGATAGTTCGATACGTGGAGCACCGGCAAAGTCCAAGCACCGATAGACAAGCGGATCAAAACGGTCACAGATGAAAGGAAAGATCAATAATGGGCGTGGTGCATGTGGACGAGTGCAAGCTCCGGCCAGTGCCCGTGAAACATGCTGCACCCGTATCGCGCGGTTAGAGCTAAGCGCCATCAGCCCAAACGCCCTTCCGACGCGATAGCGGCGATCGCCGGCTGGCCGGAGACCACCAGCGGCCAGCGGCCAAGCAATGACGCTTGACGTTGTTGTTGCAGGACAAGCACACGCACACGATCCGTCATATCAAGTCTGCACAGTGCAAGGATCCCGGGTGCATCGACCCGAAGCCACTCGTCGGTACGAGAATAACAACAGGCTTTGAGGAAGCGGGATTGGAAACTGTATCGTCATCGGCATGAACCTCGACGAGGAAGTCCGGCTATACACCACCTCGGCGGAGCGGGAGAAGACGGAGAATCTAGCGACGCTGTACTCGATCATCGTCTCGCTAGAGTATCTCGAACGCGCATATGTGCGCGATAGCGTCACGGGAAAA
The DNA here is from genome assembly GCA_000442785.1 of Papiliotrema flavescens NRRL Y-50378. Lineage (NCBI taxonomy): Eukaryota > Fungi > Basidiomycota > Tremellomycetes > Tremellales > Rhynchogastremaceae > Papiliotrema > Papiliotrema flavescens. The sequence goes on from CAUG01000340.1 coordinate 48,054, forward strand.
GAGTAAGCTTATCGACATGATGTAGCCTCACGAGGAGGCCTGGGCTGATCGCAGGTACGCGCCGGCATGTATCAAGCTGCTCGCGCAGTACAAGAGCTTGATGAAGCTCGTGGGGGATGACATCGGTGGTGTCGAGGCTTTCATGCGGCGGTTCAAGGTGCGTTCTACGCTCACGAGGGCACTCCGACGTCCGGTGTGCTTGATCGGGCGAGTGAGCTGATCGTAGATGGACCACCCCGCGGCGTTACATCGCTTGACGGTCGGCGTGCCAGCTACCGTCGAGCATTCGTCAGAAGCTACAGACGGAGGGTCGGAGACGGGCAAGTGGGTCGCGGAGACGACGTCGGTGAGTGAAGCACACCCAGATCGCGTCTGCGGCTCTCGCCTTGCTCGGTAAGCTGAGGGGTGACTCACCGCAGTCGTTCATCACGTTCATGGACGCGCTCAAGCTCAACCTGCGCGCAAAGGACCAGCTGCACCCGTTCCTCACAGAGCTCATGTCGGGGTACTCGCGCTTCAAGGGGAGTCAGGAGTGGGAAGGGAGAGCGAAGATTCTGCACTGGTGCGGTAGCCGCGTGGACCTGCTGCAAGCGCTGATATCAGGCTGATCGAGCTGAACGCGATGAAAGCGAGCGACGAGATATCGGAAGAGCAATCCCGCCAAGTCAGCTCGCGACTGTAGCGTAGTGGTACACGAAGCTGACGCGCAGATGCTATTCGACATCGAGAATGCGTACAACGAGTTCTTCCGGTCATTATCTGGCAAGTCATCATAATCTGCGACAATGGGACATCAGTTGTACATCACTCCACAGCACGACCTTCACGAAACATCGCATGCATTTGTCATCTCTTGTCCTTGCGCGACACACGAACGTCGCGAAGAAATCTACCGTGTTGCAAACGGATACGTGGGTGTCTCGCTACAGGATCTCCGGGTCGCCCCTCCCCTGCTCAAATCATCTCACCTGCCCGTGATCAACCATCTGACCCGACGTCCGAATCGTCTCTGGACTCAACATCAATCCACCGTGACCCTTGAGATCCCCCGACCCTCTCCCCGCTCTTACATCCCGCCTGCTCTCACCACGCCCTCCCTCGCGTGCAACGTCTCCCGTGCGATCCCTTGCCAGGTTCCCGCCCGTCCACGCGCCCAGACTCCGGTGTGAAGGCGCGAGCGCATGACTCTATCGATGATCTTCGCCGGGAACAGTCTGAGGGGGACGGTCGGTCCTCCGGCGGACAGCGCAGCAGGTTCGGGTGAACGGTCGATCTCTGGGCGGTACTCAGTGTGGCGGCATGCAGCTCACGCGCGGAGCGGAGAGAATACGCGCCGGTCCGTGGTTCAGCGGATGGGAGGGTGGTGGAAGATGTCCGGGTGTGTACTGGTTGAGAGAGATGAGACGAGACGAGACCGCGAGAACACGACCATCCACACAGATCCTGCACTCGCATGCGCACTCGCGAACGACGCCGCCAGAGCATAGGGCACCTCGCTCCTGATCCACCTCCACGCACCAAGCCGTCCCAGTCCATGAACCCGCCTATTTGAGCGCCCAGTCCACGACCTCGTACCCCTCCCATGCGCGCTGAGCCATACCACCATGCGACCCTCGACCCGGAATGCCCGACGCGAATGTTCGTAGCGCCGTCCTTTGGCCGGGCCTTTTCGCCGATCCGCACTGCGTCACAGACGGACGAGGGGTCGGCGAGGGTGCGGACAACGCTCAGGGCGGGTACACCGTGACTCGCGGGCGAGTCCTTCTCGCTGGGGTGCTAGGGGGCAGCAATGGTAGACGAGGGGGGTTCAAGAACTGTCGTCAGCACTGTTCGTTCGGCTACAATCGGTGGGTATTGCGTTTGACCTGAACACACCTTAGGGTTAGAAGCCCCGTAGGGCATAGAGGGCGAACCGAGTCAGGCATTCCTAGATGGGTGTCTTGGGGTATGGAGTGGACGTACGGCCTCACACACCGGGGATGAATTGGGCCGTAGATCTGTGGACGGGGACGGAGAGGCGAGCTGAGCAGACTCTGAGGACGGGTCATACGGCTGGAAGGGGGACATGGTGGGTGGGAGACGGAGAGAAAGGTGCACGCTAGGTGCTCTAACGAGATCTGAGTGGGATGTGGTCGGTCATGTTACAGCGCGAGGATTGTCTGTTTGGACGCGTTGAACAACAGCAGCGCGGTGAGGAGGGAGAGGCGGAGCCCGGAAAAACTCGGTTTCTCCGTCTGCATCCCTCTCTGTCTCTGGGTGGATTCTCAGCGGAGCGTCTCGGTCCCCTCATACTGCACACCCAGCCACAATGATCCCCATACCCAGCACCCATGCATGTTTACTGCGACAGTCGTGCTGGATCATGACGGGGAAATGCTCTCCCACCGCCTTCGATCCTCGTCAAGCAACTCATGCGCCCTCTGTCCCCGTCCCTTCTGCACAGCGAACGCAAGCTCGATGCCATTTGGCGAGCCGTCCGGCCCGAGCGCGTTCTGCCGAAAGACCCTCAAGAACCGCCTGGCGCAAAAGGCGGTATGATACCGCGAAGGACCAATCCCGAAGTCCGGCGTCCAATCGTACCTGACTCGTCAGCATTCTGCCGCTGGAGGGTCTTCCACTCACCGCATATTCGAGTTGATAATAGCCACGCCCGGAGGCGGGATGTAGTTGAAGCTCTTCCCCTCGGTGGCGGTGACCTCGTGCCAGTACGCGGCGTTGCTGAGCCACTTGAGGCCATAGTCCGGGTCCGCCTTGAAACGCTCGATCTCGGCGCGAATGTCGCTGGCGACGCTGCTCGTCCGCTCGAGGCCCGCCGCAGTGTTAGAGATGTCAATATCGATGTCGCGGACCTGGGCGACAGTCGAGTATTGGTTTTTCAGCTCTGCCGGGAAGCTAGGATGGCCGGGATACAGGTTACGATACTGGCCATTAGTGACGTCCCTTCATCGATCTTCGGCGACATTCGTACATTCACAATGTACGTTGTCGTCTTGATCCTTTCCTCGCCCAATCGCTCGAGGAAGTCGATCCACCATCCTGAGAGAGCGTCCTGATCCGATACGAATGCGCCAGTGTTACCTTGCACCTGCTTCCGGATCGCAGCGATCTCTGCCATGCTGAGCTCGAGGTACACCGGCTCCGACGCCTCCGCGGCCGCGCTAAACTTCTCAAATATCTCGGGCAACGCCGTCGGGACGAGCAGGTTCGTCTTGAATTGCTGCCTAGTCTCGTCCGAAGGGGGCCATTCGGGATAGATCACCTTGGCAAAGAAGTGCGGGGGCTGGGGCAAAGGCGAGCCGGGGTGGGTGTACAGGTATGCCAGGTCATGCAGCAACTTTGAGCACGATGCGCCATCCGCGAGGGTGTGCGAGATCATCAGACCAAGCACCGAACGGTGGGAGGGGAGAATCACCGTGTGCTTGAACGCTACGAGGTGCTCGCCAGAGTCCGCGGCGGATAAGTTGGGGCCCAGGGATGGTACGTAAGGGGCGAGAGACGGCTGGATCACGTTGGCGGTGGGGAAGGCGTTCGGCCCGTCGAGGTCGTGCGTCGCCGTGTGGAGAGGGACGGGCGATCCAGTCAGCTCAATCTAACCAGTGAGCGCATGAGTCGAGTGGACGGATCAACATACCGCATAGTCCGACAGATCAGCGCTGGGACGTTGCCGAGAGACGGATCGCCCTGCCAGAACCGGGTACCATCCCGCCAGCTCCGCGATCGCTGCTTCGAGCCTATCCACAGCGAGTTCTTGCTCGAAGGCTAGGACACTGGGAAGGGCGGACCATGCGACGAGGGAGATGGGCGAGAGCTGGATGTGCTGCGTGCCAGGCGGCAGGTTTGGGTTGAGGCAAGGCTGAGGCTTGATTAATCGGACCTGATCGTCTTGTGCGACGGTCATCGTTGATCTGCGTTGTATACGGTTCCTGCTATTATGTGAGGACGAATGGTGCAGAACTACATTGCAAGGTCATACTCGCCTTTACCGCAAGACGAGCAGGTGGAAGCATCGGACTCAATCAAGATCACTTTGATCAAGAACTCGGATCCGTGTACCTCGGCCGCCGGGCAGTCGCGGCCATCGCCGAGTCGGCGAAGTGAGCCTGACACACGAGTGTTCGCTCACGGTTGTGTCGGACCAACTCGATCCCAAAACGGAACAGCGTGATCGCCCACGTCATGCTCATTTCGCCCTGAACGTTCCGAGCGAGCGAGTGAGCAAACGATGACATAGGAGCAGCCGGAATCAGAAAGAGAGCCCTTTACATCCTCCCCTCTTCATCGTCACCTCGTTCATTTCATACACGCACACACCTTCTCAGCCATGTCTTTCCGATCCACTTCCCGTCTTGCTGCTCCCCTGCGGTCCGCCGCCCGGGCCACTGCCTCGCGCAACACCGCTGTCGTCGCCCGACGGGCAAACTCGACCGGCGGGCACGCAAAGCCCGGGTCTGACACGCCATGGATGTTCGGGTCTCTTGCCGTCTTCGTCCCTCTCGTGAGTGGCTCAGGCTCTGTCTCTGCTAATATAGAGTCCCAGACCAAAAGCTAAGACCAGGGCGCCTGGGTTGTCTACCGCGGCCAGACTGTGCACGCTCACGGCCACGCCCACCCGAAGGAGGACCCGCAACAAACCGACAACCAAAAGGACCAGCACGGCCGAACTGGTCTGGCCACGACGTTCGAGGAGCCCGACTCCGAGAAGAACGCCGAGAAGCCCGAGGGCAACACCGGCGGAGCGCCCAACGCCGAGGACGCCCCGGGCGTGAACCAGGAGAAGCAGGCCGCTGAGCAGGCCAAGGTGCGTCGTCGGCCCAGCGCTCTTAATGACGGCAAATTGGCACAGGGCTGACAGTAGTACATTGACACGCCGAAGGAGGCCAAGGCGGTCGCGCAGCAGGGCGACGAGGTCACGGCCAAGGCGGCTGCCAAGGCTACGGGCCAGGAGGAGACGGCCGAGAAGAAGTCGGCGGATGCCAACAGCGACAAGGAGAGCAAGTCGGACGACAAGAAGGAGGAGAAGACCGAGGACAAGGAGGAGAAGAAGGAGGGTGGAGAGGGCGAGGAGCCCAGTGCCGACGCCATCAAGGCTAGCCTGCAACAGGCTGAGGTGCGTTTAGCTCCCTTGAGCACCCCATGTCGTCGTGGACGGGCACACAGCGTCGAGACACGGCTGACGTGCAGAAGGCCGCTGTGCCCCGAGCTGCCATGGCCGAGGACGCCAAGGACGAGTAAGAGGTCCACAAATAGTCGCCCAAACAATAATCAAAAGGAAGTGAAACAATGCAAAGTCAATATCATACACCAGTGTCTGCATCGCACTACTTTTAGCTGAGCAAGGGCCACACGGCGAGCTTCTCCCTGTCCCAGACGTTGGCGTCCCAATACGGATCCGACTTGATCCTTGCCCAGACTTGGTCAATGTTGTCGTAGTTGTAGATCATAAAGCTCCCCATGAGGTTGAGAGCTCCCTCGGGCACCGCGCGGGACTCGGCTGCTGAGCCTGGGATCGGCACGAACGGGCTGCCTTCGGCTGCGCGTAAGTCTTGTGCAGGGGTAGTGCAGCAACCACAGCCCGCTCACTCTGAATGCCATCGGCCCAGTCCTTCTTGGCCCCTTCGAGGTGCTTCGGCCGGACGGCGAGGCGTCGCTCGAGCGCGTCGGGGTAATCGGGGCAGTAGCACAGGTATCGTGGCATGGTTACAAGGTGGAAAGGCGGTCGAGAAACACCCAGACAAGTCCGCTTTCTTGATATATACCGCGGACGAGTCCCTACAGGCAAGTTCGGCCCGAACCGGGTTGTGCCGGCTTTGGATAGGGGGAGGGGCCTATTGGCCACGCCAGCAGACGGACAGGCACGAGCCTAACGCGGCATCGCTGGCGGCGGTTGCCGATCAATCAGTCCAGTCCACTCACTCGACCCGTGACGACGACGAGCGCGGTGCTCATATTAGCATGAGCCGTGCAACATCGCACACCCTCCGCATCAACCCTTGCCAGCCTCTCAGCGGCTCATCACGCACCCGACGCCGAGGCCATGTCGTCGGACCATCCCAAGCAAGGTCTCTTCTCGTCGCTCTCGCTTGGCCGCGCCTCGCGACCGGCAAAAGCGACCACGTCTGACCAACCGCTCGCGCATCCCCTCCTTGGCGCGTCGACGTCGTCCCTCAACATCAACGAGCCGTCCGGCTCGAGTTCTCATTCGAATGGTGTCTCTGCCTCAGACCACCACCCATCAGCCCCATCGCACAGTCGCCAAAACTCGGCCAGCGGGTCCCGCAACGTTTCAGCAACGACCGATATCCTCAATGTCCCTTACAAGCCTCGCCAAAGGGGCTCGCACACTCAAGGAGCAGGCTCCGTCTCCAGCATATCCTCAACCACAGGCATCCACACCGCTACGTCCCCTTCATTCCCGCCGACAGTGACCACCTCGCCAGTGACGCCGACCGCGGCGCCGACAACGTCCACGTCCACCTCGACGACATTTGCGTTGCCGCCTTCAGCGACCGCCACGGCGGAGACGGCCTTTGCGGTGGACGCTATGGCCCCTGCTGTGGCTGGCAGCTCGAGTACAAGCTCGGCCAGCGCAACAAGTCGCCTGCAGCTGCAGAGTCTAAAGGCGGCGGCGCAGAAGCTGGGCCTGGGCAACGGTAGCATGGGGATGCAGCTTGTGGACACGATATTCGAGAAGAGCCAGGCGGGGAGGGGAAAGGCAGAGGGCGTGGAGTGGGTGGAGCTGCTCAAGCTGGTATCGGCCGGCAAGGTGAGTTGGCGCAGGCCTTGGTAGGTGGGTGAGCCGTTGCTAACACGACAGGCCGTCTTACTGCTGCCCACAACGCCTGTATCAAGCCCGCCCATCACCACTCAGGTCCTGCGCGATCACGTTGCCTTCCTGTCATCTTCGATACCTCAGTCGGCGTCTGCGAGCCGGGTCGACGCTACTTCAATACGCAGTGAAGGCTCAGGGGGCTCCACGACGACAGTCGTCACCCTATCTGGTCTGGTCGGAACGTTGCGCGGGTGAGTGACCACAGAGAAAAGACGCCTCGCTGACAATCAGCTCGACAGTCATCTTCGAATCCACTCTATCTACCGACTCATCCCTCTTCGGGGCCATCCGCGACCCGATCACTCGTACGGCCACCCTGTCCGCGCTACGCCCCACCACGCTTCCTAGCGCAACTCAGCACTTCCCGTCGTTCACCTTGTCCACCGAAACGACTCTCCTTCCTTTCCCGCCTCTCAACCGATCCACCACACCAATAGGCGGACATGAGACTAAAGACCAGCACAAGGCTACCGGAGGCAAGCTGGGCCGTATCAACCCTTTCATGTCGCTCTTTGGCGGTTCTCAAGCCGCCTCGCCCGCTCTAGGCACGTCCCCAGCAGCCCAATCCGATTCCTCCCCATCCTCACCATCCAAGGCGTCATTCGGCACACTCAGCCCTGAACGTCCCCGATCGCCAGTACACGCCGCATCACCCTCCCAGCTCCTCACAAGCCCCAGACCCGCTTCAATCGCGACGCTCATGACGGATCAAGGCGACACAGCGTCAATCCGATCCGACATCACATCCCGTGACCGCGACCCGGAAGGATACCAAATCCTAGCATACACCATATCGAAGCCAATCCGCGCTGGAGACATTGGCAAATCGGTCCACAAGTCGCTCAAGACGTCCATCCGCGAAGAATTACACCGGCTCCCCGACAAAGTCGTCGAAAAGGTGTTCAAGCTTGTCGTCGCGGGCGCATGCCCCACTTACACCCCTTCGACAGACAAGCCCGATCCGACCCTCACTCTCGACTTTGCCGATCCATCCGTGACTGGAGAAAAGCTGCAAGAAGTCCTAGAGGTCGTCTACGACGACCTCATTCTGCACTTCCGCGCGGACTCGAGCCACCTCTTTGCGGAGAATTCAGAGTATAGCTCAATCAGGCGGAAGGCGAGCTGGACGAGAAAGGGCATGCCGGCGGACATGCTGGGTGATAAAGCAGAGAACGAGTCGGAGGGCGCGAAGAGGGAACGCAAGGAAAAGCTGAGGAGGGAGAAGGAGGCGATGGTCGAGCGCGAGGCGACGGATGGGACGGAGCGTGTCGAGGCGGTCGTCTGCCGTCTGCTGTATAATCGGTCAGCCTAGTCTCGGTAGCCTGTGCCTCTTCTGACCCTAGGCTGTTCTCGCCGCTTGAAAGCGATGACTCGAGGCATGACGAAGCGCTTTCGTCGCGCATTGCGGCGTTGAACATGCTGGATCTGTCATTGGATCACTTGGGACTCATCACGCGGCCGGAGGATGCGCCGCCAGAGGAGGAGGGACTGGTTGCGCGAGGCCTGGCAGACATCGTCGACCGCATAGGGGATGGTGGGTCTGAGCCTCGTCGTTACGTCCGTTGGCTGACGAAGCAGAGCTACAGAAGCTGTCTACGCCAAGCTGTCTCACGCCTAGAGAAAAGGGCGATGTGCTTATCCAGGCGCACAAGCTCGTTGTTGGTGAGTTGGAGCTCATCACAGACGATCACCTGCATGAGACGCTGATCCGCAGATGGCCTCGCTGAACTTCCTCCGATCGACTTGCGGCCTGAAGGCGAGCAGTACAAGCCACCATCCCGGTCACCGTCTCCGTCCCCGGAGGCCGATCCGGCAGTCGAACAAGCCGCTTCGCCTCAGGTACCGATCGTACCAAGCACAACATCCTCAGCAGACGCTCCGCCCACAGCTCCGTCGGCCGCTTTGGCGACGCGCCGCTCGTCGTCTTCGGGCTCTACACCACTCTCGACGTCGCCCGCGTCCAATGACCCACTGTCAAGCATTGCAGAGGTCACGGAACGGACACCACAGGGTTTGCAAGCAACATCCCCTACGGAAGTCCCGCAGCTGGTGCTGCCGGATTCAAACGACGAAGCGAGCCAGATCGAGGAGGCAATGTCAGACTCGGTCATCACTCTCCCTGCGCGCGATTCAAAGTCGGTCGTGGCGGAGAAGGACCAGGTAAATGCATCGATGGAGAAGACGGCGCCACGAAAGCAGACCACTTCGGGCGCCGATCTTATCCTTCCGATCATCATCTTCGCCGTAGTCAAGTCGAATCCGCCGCAGCTGGCATCGCAGTTGATGTACCTTCGCCGGTACCGCTCGGCCATCTGCTTGACGGGTGAAGCGAGTTACGCCATCGTCAACCTTACGGCGGTGGTGGAATTCTTGGAGCATGTCGAGCTATCTCAGCTGGGGCTCGGAGACGAGTCCGACAAGGTCATCAGGTGGGTGGCGGCGTCGTCAGCATGGCTCAGAACTGATCGCAGTGTCGAGGACCTCTCGCCAATTGGCCTGAATTATCTTGACGAAACAAACGCCGATGCCGCATCGATCGCTTCAGCATCGTCAAGGCTTCGCGGACGGGTGTTCCAAGTCGGCGAGCTCGCTGGCTCAGCAGCAGACTCGGCTAACAAGGTCTTGACAGGCGTGGTGGACTCGTCATGGACAGCGCTGCGCGGTCTCATCTCGACTCCCAACCCGAATGCGCCGGACGACGACGCGTCTGTACCGCCACCTACTGACAGTCGCCCAGGCATGCGACCTCGTCAGGCATCGTCTTTCTCCCTCGCCAGCGTCACGGCGAGCGTCGCGACCATAGCGGCAGCAGCGGCGAGCCG
>CAUG01000342.1:0-21318 GCA_000442785.1 Papiliotrema flavescens NRRL Y-50378
CCCCCCCCCCCCACACACACACAACATGACTTTCGACAAGAGCAACGCATTCGTTTCGGGCGAGCCGGGCACGACTGGACGGGAGCCGTTTGAGCAGAGCTCCACCGGAGGAGTCGGAGTCAGCCACATTCAGCACGGCCAGCAAGGACACGTCCACGACAACAACTGCTCGTACCAGGAGGGCTCGTACCCGGAGGGCTCGTCCGGCCTGTCCGGCGCCATCGGTGCTAGCCACATTCAGCATGGCCAGCAAGGACATGTGCACGACAACAACTGCTCGTACCAGGAGGGCTCTTCTGCCACCTCTGGTCTGGGCCAGGGTCACCAGGGTCATCACCACTCGGGTCACGCCGGTGGTGTCACTGTGAGTAGATCGCATCGATTGCAAGTTGGTCGCTGACGCTAGGGTGACAACTACGGCTCCGCCGGAGGTGTTGGCACTGGACGACAGTTCGACCAGACCGGCAACACCAAGGCCGACTCGGAGACTGGCGCGTCCCACCACACTGGCCACCACGGACAGGGAACCGGACACGGACTCGCTGCCGCCGCTGCCAGTGCCACCGGAGCTACTGGAGCCGGCCACAACAACCACCACCACGTGAGCACTCATGTCTGCAAGCGGCGTCAAGCTTATGTCAGTCCGGCGCGGATGTTGGCGTGAACAGGCAGGAGGGATCTGCCCTTTCGGGATCCGGATACGATTCCAACAATCAACGCGACAGCAGCAACTACGGCAACGACCGAGTTGGTGCTCTTGGACAGAACTCCGGCGCGTACGAGCGGACTGGAGCCGACGGCCCGACTACCACTGGTGCGGCCGGTACCGACCGCTTCGACACCGACCGATCAAGGACTGGTAACGCTGGTTCCGGCGCTGGCTTCGGTCCCGGAGGCGAGAGGCACACCGAGTACGGAGGCAACACTGCTACCGGCTACGGAGGACAGAACGATGTCGACAAGAGGGAGAAGGCCGCGGGCACCGGCGGAATCGGCGGACTTCTCACCACCACCGACAAGGAGTTCACTGGCCGAGATAGGCTTGGTGGAGCTGCCGGTGCTTACGGCGACGAGACTGGTCCTTTCAAGGGTAACAAGGATGGACCGGGTAACAACACGGCCTTGACTGGCCGAGAGGGCAACGAGGCCACCAACCCGGTCGCCAACGACTCCTCCAAGGACGTCCACACGACGAGGCCTAGCGACTCTACCACTGGTACAACCGACGCGCATCACGACGGAGAGAAGAAGGGCCTTGTCGAGAAGATCAAGGGTGCCCTCTTCTAAGGGCGAGTTAATTCAAGCAAAAGTTGCCGTGATGTAGTCTGAAGTTCATAGTCAATGTAGCCGTATGCAAACACGTCTGATAACAAAAAAAACAGAGGTCTACATGTACCTTCGGGTGCAACGGACTTACGGGGCAGGTGATCAAACCGCTGACGGCTCCTCGACCGCAAAGCGCCGATCGTTCTACGGGAGTGGGGCTACCTTGTCATGGTGATCAAAGGTTTCGCGCGTTGCTGTAAAATCCCACGAGGCGTGAGCGCGACCGTCGATTGTCACGGAGTATGAGCAGCGTCAGTGTATCATGTGGCAGCGGCGACAAGGCAATACTGGTGGTTCACTTGCATGGCGAGCGATCTGTGGGACATATGCGGGCTCATAGCTACAGAGATATCCTGACGGTATGGTGCATAGGATGCGACCCAAGGGCTGATCGCGAAACACTTGCACATGCCCTTTGCCCGCCCGCACACGGCCCTCGAGGCGCACGTAATATTGATGAACTAACCGTGTGCCAGTGTCATCTTCCCGCCGCGCTTTCCTCCCGTTGTCCGGATCTCCATCAACGATGCATAGGCCGCACTTCATTTCAAGCTGTCGACCTCGCCTCGCATCCGTTTTGCGCGTGCGGTAATCAGGCGAGGATATCGCGACGAGTTTGGCCCGAAGTACGGCGGGCGAGTACGAGTACGGGTGACCGTCATAATTCATTACACGACTCAGGGTTTTGCACAACGTAAGTTGAGTGTGAGAGTCGTTTCCGCGATCACAGTCCTTGTCCTCGTAATCCCATCACTGCATTTCTTCTCGCACTGCCGCACCGTCTCTTGCTCCTTGCTTCTTTTTCCATGCCTTCCAGTCGATTCTGCGTCTCGACTTGGACTCGGAAAATTGAAATCCGCTTGTAACGACGCAACCCGACGCATCTCGACGCGAGACTTATCGCAGGCCGATTGGCGTCTCAACCCGACAGGCACGGGCTGAAGTGGACCGCGTCTGCGAGCTCGCGGGCGAGCGCTCAACATGTCACGGCGGCAACGCATCGCGCCCACGATCTCGCGCGGTCCATCATGGAGCCCGCAAGGTCGGAGCCGGTGTGGTGTGAAAGCAGGGGTGCTTTTACTGGCGTGCATGGGCGCAACCGAGGTGTATGCGACACCATTGCAGGCGACTTTTAGCAGCTGCCTCGGGAGCTATAACGCGGCGGGCGACGGACAGAGGATGGTGGTGGACACGGTGTTGGCGAATTATGTCGACGGACGTCAGGCCACCGAGCAAGGGCTGATAGGAGGAGGCAACGATGTGCTCCGAGTGGACCTAGTCGGGACGGTCGGCAGCGAGGTCCTGGGCTATGACAACACCACCAATAAGCTCGGTAGGTCCCATGTCCTCTCACGCTCTGCATCGGCTTGCTCTCACGCGGTTTGGCAGCAGGCCCAATCGAGCTTACACCAGCCACTCTCTTCACAGACACGTCTGCGGCGCACATATCGGTCTACGAATCAGCGACCTGGCTGTGCAACTCGCTCTTCCCGTCCGAGCTGCCGGAACCGTACTACCCCTTCAACACGACCTACTGCCCGTTGCCTGCTGGAGACTTCGCCGTCAACCTGTCCATCCCGCTGTACCGCTCTTACGCGCTCACGACGCTGCGGACCCAGGTGCGCATCGTCGAAACATCCCTCTCAGCCCTCACGCTCGCATGCTACGATCTCGAATTCACGCCGTATCGCCATGACGGGTGGTACTACCAGCTGTTCTTGTATCTGCCGATCGCGCTTGCCATCGGTTTTTGGACGGCCAGTTGGGCGGCACGCTTCGCCACGGGCTGGATAGTCGGCAGTGGCGTGGCCGAGTACGAGCAGAAGGAGGGGCACGGAGGGGGAGGATATGGACATGGGCCAAAGCACGGCGTTGGCGGAGGACCGAAGACAGCGGGCGGCAAGAGGGAGGCGAGGATGAGGAAGTGGGGCACGATGATCATTAGTGGGCTCAGCGGAGAGCGTTTAAGTGTGAGCACCGCGCTGCTGCGTTTTGGTGAGTCGACGTTGGGCTCCAAAGGCGGGACACAGACTGATTGCAGTGACGCCCGGACTGCGGGACATCATGCACTACATCCAATTTTGCACGGTGTTGGGCATGCTCGCGGTCAACTGGCCCTCGTTTGCCTGTAAGTCGTCCGCATCACTTATGCGATTCATCGCTCACGCCAGATCCGATATTAGCGCAAGGGGCATGGGCAGATCTTGTATGGCGTGAGCTAACTCCCGTGATCGATATCCGTGGCGAGTCGCTGACTTCAGACATCAGCCTCGTACAGGGTTCAGACGCTTCGTCAAAGCTACTCGACACGTACCCGTCAAATTACACCAGCCCTTCCGGCTTCGCTCCGATGATCTCCGACTCGTATTACCCGCTGTACCTCGCCGAGGACGCATACAACCCGCTTCTTGACCTTCACGCCACGCGAGACGGTATTGACTCATGGGCGGCAGCTGTCGGATTACGATCACGGGATCTGTTTGGTACTTGCCTGGTCATCTTCCTGGTGATCACGCTCGGCGTCACGCTCCTCTCCATCGCACTGTGGGCGCTGCATGGCATGTCCGAGTACTTTTCCACCGATGTGCGACGGACCAACAACATGTATGCCAACAACAACAGGTCGAGCATGTACAGCAGCCCGCAAGCCAGTCTGGGCGGGAAGGAAGCGTACGAACCCAGATCATATGGGTGGGACGCGGACGGGCCGCAGCTGCCCACACAATCGACTTTGGCAGCCGCGCACCGCAACAGCGACCGAACGTCGGCACCTGGTCGCCTCCGACGGACATGGCTCCGCTTCCGGATCAAGGGAGAGGCAGGAGCATTTCACGCCGCAGCGTTGTACGGAAACCTCATCCGCCTCATCCTCATGTTCCACCTTCCCATCACGGCCTTTTCGGTGTATCAGCTCTCGCACGCGTCGGCCAGTGTCGTCTCGCGGGTGTTTGCCGCGCTGGCGTTCGTTTTCATCTCCGTCGCCATACCCGCGTTCATCCTCTTCAAAATCAAGCGCACGCCCACCGGCAAGCTGTATGACGCCACGCGGACCTTGTTGAGCCTTGGGCCGATGTACAATGTTTATGTCGAGGAGAAACAGATGTTCCGGGTCTTGCCCCTCGCTGCGAGCTTGATTGAGGGGATTGTGGTGGGCGGAGGACAGGGCAGCGGGATCGCTCAAGCAATCATCTTTGTCCTGGTCGAGCTGGTCATGTTGGTCATGCCGGCGATATGGTACCCGTGGGCCGAGGGCGCAGGGATGGGCGCCCCCACTGCATTCTTAGGCATCATCCGCACGGCGTGCGCAGTGCTGTGCATGCTACTGAGCAAGACGGTGAGGCAATAGAGTTGATCCCTAGCGAGCCGAGCTGACGGCAGCTCGCGATGACGGCTTCGACGCGAGACTGGATCGCCTACGCCATCCTGCTGCTGCACGCGATCGTCTTCGTCTTCTTTGTGCTCATGCTCGTGACGAAGCTCGTCGAGGGCATGATTCGGCTCGTGGGTGGAGCTCACTTTGACGAGTCGACATCACCACTTGACAGCGGCCTCTTCGCGGCGATTATGGACCTCGACTGCCTTAACGGCGTGCGAGGCGGCAAGGCCGCGCAGCGAAAGCGCAGAAAGCGAGGTTCCAGGCAGTTGCAGCGCAATGTGTCGGCCGCGGGTTCACTTACGACCCAAATGATGCTGGACCGGCACTCGGAAGGTGTCCAGCGACAGCCGGTGTCACAAGGTACCACGCCGTTCCTGACGCCGTATGCGCGCGAGGAAGGGGCCTCGCCTCAGGGAGGGTACTTCCCCGGTTATCAGCCTCCTTTAGGCCCGCCTCCGCTAGACCGGCATAGCTCGGACTCGAACGATCCGTCCGCCAGTGGGCATATCATGGATGCATGGAGACCGTCGCAGCCGCTCGCATATGCGCCTCCGGGCGGATACGTCCCAAGCGCGTCGTCACCGCCGATTGAGGGCATGACGGGTTCGGCGGCCGGACCGAGCCGGTCTTTCTCTGTCGTACGTGGCGGACGAGCGGATTACCAGAACCCATACGATGTCAAGGGAACTGCTGTGCCCGGTCGAGCCCTTTCGCCTCCGCCTGTGCGGATCGCTTCGCCTTCTAAACCAAGCCATAACCGCCAACACTCGTCTTCCGCCATTGTGGAGCGATCCGACCTTTCCGGACCGCCATCTCCCTCGGTCGCGCAGACCCCGGCTCTTTACCCCCCGGGCCATGACGGACCCCGGGCGAACAACCAGGGCTTGCGTCCGCCAATGTTGGCTATTCCCAAGCGCCGGTCTCTCAACAATCTGAAAGACGATCACTCTCCCGACTCGCAGTATTCGTCCCCCACCCGTGCACGCAAGGGCAAAGCGGGCAAGCGGAAGTCCAAGGCGGGAGGCTGGTTTGGAAAGGGAGACGAGACTGAGTCGTCCCAGGCGGAAGAGTCAGACGATGAGCCGGGCCCGCCCCGTCGCAAGAGGCAGCCGCAGGCATTCGAGCCTGCTCCTAGTCCGCTGAGAGAGGAGAAGAAGGGCTGGAAGAAGGCGCTGGGGCTGGGCAGGAAAAAGTCGGTGGACGATATGGCGGAGCTTGCGATGGATGAGAACAAGGCGAGAAAGGCGGCACTGGCAGCGGCGAGCGGGAGCATGTTTGCCGGAGTGGACGCTCCGCCGACGCCCTCGAGAGGGTTTGTGGTACATCGCAAGGGCGTGACTGGGGGCGGACGATCGAACGGCAGTAGTCCAGTCCAGGCGCCTACGGGACCAAACGGAGAGGGCAGCGCGCAGCCGCGGTCATTCAAGGTCAAGCGGATGGGACAGCCCTCGTCGACGTCGTCTTCGGCAGCGGTGAATATCCCGTTGGCACCCCCAGCGGGCAGCAGCTCTTCGAGCAGAGACAACTCCTCTGCGATCGCTGCTGCCGCTTCGGCCTCGCGGACGTCCATGGACCTCGCGCGGGGCATCAAGGGGAAGAATCCGCGGACAAGCATGCCGGCGGCCCAGCCGCCTCCTCCTCCACAGTCCCGCAACTTGCCTCAATCTCAGAGTCGACAACCACAGCCACAGAAGCAGCAACAGCAACAGCAACAGCCGCAGCAACCGACCAAAAGCTTCCGAGTCCTCGGCCGGCCTGCTGCCAGCCCCACTTCGTCCCCTGTCGGCGGCAGCTCAGAAACGGGCGCGGCCGGCTCGTTCGTCGTGAATCGCCCAAAGTCGTATCAGGCTTCGCCGCGGGCAGATCCGTCATCGGCAACGAGCACAGCGTACCCGGTCGAGCAGGAACCGAGCTACCAGGCTGGATACCCCCCGACCTCGTTCGTACCCGTCAGCGATGCGGGCAAGCGGTCCAGCGGCGGGTCGTTTGCGCCTGGACGGCCTGACCGAGATCCTCGAAGGAGCGCGGACTATGCGCGACAGTGATGCTGGGGCGGCTGAGGGAGTCTCCGTTGAAAGGTTCTCGGTGATTACGCTAGCAGGCGAGCAGGATTAGATGGGCAATCGATCGATCTTATATTCCCGTATGCTGTAGCTGAGTAATGTGATGATGTGCCGTTGCGACCTGGTGATCCTCCGCTTAGCATCTGCGTCTCTGGATCGACAAGTCCCTGAGTATCTTGTGTCTCTTCGGACTTGCCTCAACCCGTTGGGCAGTCGGGGTATGCCCGCTCCGACATGTTTACGGATACGTCGGCACACCGCCCGTGACCGCTCGGCAGCGCGGAGGATATCTATGCATAGTGATTCAGCCGACCGACAGGGTCATAGCCGCTTGTCATTTGGACAATCCCTCTCTCGCTCGCACGCCTGCGAGTCCGCTCCTTCAATATACCTTTGCACACACACGAGCCGTCGCCCGATCCATATGGCACACTTTCGCGAACTTAGTGGATGTTGTTGTCCTTGAAGCTGTCCCGAGCGAGCCAGGCACTGGCGTCAGTCGCGTACGGTGAATGAAAGTACAACACGGCTCACTCCCAGTACTTGCCGATGACGGGGTCAAAGTTGTGTCCGCCGGTGTATTCCTGCAGCTTGGGGATCGCGACGGAAGCGGGCGAGTTCGGCTCGACGCCCGTGTTGGTGACTGTCCTCGCGAGCCAGGTGATGATGTGGTCTGCGCCTTCAGCCCACGATATTGAAAGACTGTGCGCGGCAGGTGTACTCACAGTCGACCTCGCCTGGGTTGGGTCCCGCAGCGAACGGTCCGCCGTTGGCGTTGATCGCTTGCGTGATCACGCCGCGGATGACGATGCCCGCCGACTTCCACAACTCCTGCGACTGCTTGTACGCCGCCTGTCGCGCGTTCTCCTGCTGGTCAGCGCTGCTCGCCCTGACATGCACAGGCTGCACTGAGAGCATCCAAGGCATGCGGGACATACATCAGGGTTGCCCGTGTAAAACTCGAGGAACTCCT
Source organism: Papiliotrema flavescens NRRL Y-50378 (assembly GCA_000442785.1). Classification (NCBI taxonomy): domain Eukaryota; kingdom Fungi; phylum Basidiomycota; class Tremellomycetes; order Tremellales; family Rhynchogastremaceae; genus Papiliotrema; species Papiliotrema flavescens. The sequence continues at coordinate 7,739 of CAUG01000342.1, forward strand.
TGTTGCCCTTCTGCTTGGCCTCCAAAAAGTCCTTGAACTCGGCCGGCGCGTTCGGCGCGTACTGGTCCAGAGCCTTCTGCCTGCCCTCGAGGAACCCCTTCGGCAAGCCTTTGATCTTGGCCTCGCGGTCCGAGTCGGAGATGGCGGACAGGAGCGTCGCGTTGGGGTCGTGTGCCTCGGCGTGGACCTCTTCGATGATCGACGTGGAGGTGTGTGCGGAGGTGGGAGGCGGGTGCGGCGCGCGCTTGATCAGCTCCGAAACGACCGTCTGAGGTGAGCGTTGGTCTGGGCTGCGATTCCCCGGAGGTGCACGCACGGTGGAGTCGGTGTAGGTCTCGCCGTCGATGACGAGCGTAGGGACGGTGCCGTTCTTGTTGATCTTCAGGTACTCTGGGTCAAAGTTCTTGCCCTGTTGCGTCAGCGCTGGCGTCGTACGGAGTCCGGAAAAGGAGTCACCTCGGCGAGGTTGATCGAGACAAACTCGACGTCGCCCTTCTTGTATCCAGTCTCGGACAGCGCGATCTTGGGCACATTGGCCCAGCACGAGCCGACGAATTCGTAGAGCTCTGCGGGGCGGGGCAGGTGAATGCAGGTGCGAGTAGGCGGAAGGAAGAGGGTTCAGACGGTAGCGATGCCACGCAGTGATGTGGTATATGATGCGTCAGAGTCCGGAGAGGTTTGTTGATGCGGCAGGAGAGATCCAGAGCGGTAGGGCATGCGGGAGCGAGAGACACGGAGCGGTGATCAGCCTTGATTCCCGGTGGACTGTAGCCGCGTATGCTCACTGGGGGTGGAAGAGGTCATTTTTGTGTGATCCTTATTTTGTGCTAGTCGAGGGGGATGCTTGAGCAGAGTAGAGAAGGAGGATGAGGATGAGAGGAAGCTGCTCTGTGGTGTTGGGTCGAGCGGATCTCGCGGTGGGTGGTGGGTCAGCGGAGCAGGTGGTAGGTCATTGACCGGCATGTCGTCATCCGGCGATCGGCCTCTGCCCAGGTCCAGTCGTTGGTGGGGCCTCGCTTGTTTCTCAAAATACCCGACTCCAGCGCAACGCATCACGCCATGCATGCACACAAGTCGACGCACCAGCACGCACGGGCTCACTCCCTCGTGCTGGTACGCGCCAAGGGGCGTGAGTCTCGCCGCGGGAACTGCATCAAAGATGGCGGATCGCTACAGAGGATGGCTACGAATACCGGTCACATAGTCGACGGGGTACGTAGGACGACCTACCATACCCACCGCGCTGCGAGGTCTTGCTGGGGTAGACGACGGCGATAATATTGACATAAGGGCATAGGCGTCTCCGCTAGTCTTTCAGAGTTACTTTTGTACATACTTGACCTTTTGCAGTGCCCGTAGGTATGCACGGCAGACCAATGCAGGGTCATTGTCGCAATCTGCGGCCGCGACAGCTCACATGCCGGGACACTTGCTTCATCGAAGCAATCAGTAGCGAGGTCGCTTGGCGTCTCGGTCCTCGTACCCACCCGCTCCTGGTCCACCAAACCCAGCTCCGCCTCCACCAGCACCGCCATCGAAGTCGCGCTTGAAGCCGCCGCCGGGGGGACCGTTGAAGCCGTTGCTGCCACCACCGGGAGGTCCACTGCAAGTTAGCCTGTACCAAGACGCTGCGAAACCAGCACTCACCCATAGCCGCCTCCCGGAGCACCGTATCCACCTGGTCCGCCTGGCGCACCCCCGCCATATCCACCTCCCGGGGCGCCATATCCACCTCCTCCTCCACCGCCGCCATATCCCCCCCGCTCGCCTCCCCCGAATCCTCCTCGTCCACCACCGAATCCACCTCGGTCGCCGCCAAAGCCCCCTCGCCCACCACCGAAACCTCCACGGTCACCGCCAAAGCCACCTCGGCCACCTCCAAAGCCACCTCGTCCACCGCCAAAATCTCCTCCACCGCCTCCAAACCCTCCTCCACCGCCGAATCCGCCTCCACGGAAACCGCCTCCTCGTCCACCACCGCGGAATCCCCCAGGGCCTCCACGGCCGCCTCGGAACCCGCCTGGACCTCCTGGGCCCATCCCGCCAAACGGCATCATGCCGCCTTGCGTAGGGTCTACCGGTTTTGGCCGTCCACCCAGTCCACCGCCGAGTTTCCGTGGCCGCCAACCCTTGACTGTCCGGCCCCTCTCTACATCGACGAGGATCTTCTTGTGGTGGATGCTAATGCCGTCTGCGTCTTTGTATGCCGCTGCCAATCAGCTCTCTGTCCGAAACCTGCCCGCTCGCCAACTCACTCTTCATATCACGTTCCCGCTCGTATACTATAAAGGCGTAGCTTTTGCTCTTGCCCTTCAAGTCCTTAACCATGCGTATTCTTTCAATCGCGCCGTACATCTCAAACTCGTGTCGCAGATCCGCCTCTGTGACTTTTTTAGACTGCATGATCAGCAACCTGTCCGTTGAAGTGCTCGCGGTAGCTGCACTCACCAATCGCGAGAGGAATAACGTCTTGTACGGGTCACCTATTGCTTGCGCGTCGTCCTGAGGGGCGTCTGGCATGAGCTCTCTTTCAGCAAACCCCCTAATGCCCCAACTGACAGTTCTTCTCCAAGCTCTTCTTATACTCTTCCTGCCTCTTCTTCCTGAGCTCCCTGCGCATCTTGACTGCCTCCTGGCCAACGACTCCCAACTCGGCGATCTTGTCCTGCCTCTTCTTGGGACCCGTGGACGTGATCGTCCTCGCCTTCTTCGTCTGCGACACCTTTTCCTTCTTCTCTTTGCGCTTGTGGCTGGATCCCTCAACAACCGCGTCCTTCGGCTCCTCCTTTACGTCCACGTCCATCTTATCGGCTTCGACCACCTCGCCCTTGTCCGCCTGTGCCTCGCCGTTCGTCTCCTTCTTCGTCACTGGCTTGTCGGCGAGTCCTTCTTGGTACTCTGCCTCCTCGGCCTCTTCTCGTATACGCTTGACGAGGTTGCCGCATCCTGCCAGCTTGTTCGGGCCGCGGACGGCTTCGTCCTTGGTGAGCGGCTTGAGGAACTGAGGTTGAGCGCGCGGGGCGAACAGCCTCAGCAGATTTGGCGGGAGGAGCGAGGTCATGCTAGATGGGTGTGTGGGCCCAGTGGGCTAGATGGATATACGTGATAGCTATGCGATGAAGCGTGCTCGGCGACTGGTACTCGGTCTCTACTAGTCACTCGTATGCGATGAATTCGACTAAAGGAAGTCTCGCTGCGAGCTCGGGCAGCGACGCGCGCGTGGCAATAACCCCGCGGCGTTATGGGTTGGTGCAGGGCTGTGAGCTGGGCTGGTGGCGAGAGTGGCGGATGGCGAGCCGATGGGGGCTGGCCTGGGCAGGACGAAGCGGTCCGAGCCTGTGTGTTCCGACCCACTCCGGGTTTTAACGTTTTGATTGCGTCGTAATACAAGCCCATCACCCCAACCGTCCGCGTTTTTCCATCTCTCCTCGTGGATATATAACGGACTCTCCCCCTCATCCCGGGCTAGTCACTCGCAAGTCACCACCACTTTTTTCTCTCTCGATTGTTGTTTGTAGCTTCTACGTTTCAGCATGTCGGTGAGTAATCGATGACGCCTGCTCCAACTCAACGACACCTCACACCTCCGAACATTCGACTATTTGCACACTCCGCCACCAGTCGCGTCGTGGGCCTAGCTCATTTGCAGTTCTTCAAGAAATACGTCCCGGTCGAGACCTACCCCATTCTTGGGTGAGTGCACGGATCTCTCTGCCCCGACCCTCGTCACCGTCTCCCGATTGGTCGAAGCAAGCCTCGTTTCTGCCGGCAATTGGCCCCAGTTGATCGCGCACTGACTCGCCAGTATCGTCGGTGTTGCCGTCGTCGGTGCGGGAACCTACCTCTACAAGCTCTCGCAGGGCCCCGAGGTCGTCTGGGACCGATCGGGTGACTGGAAGCCGTGGGACAAGGTCAAGTACGACCAGAACGTGAGTTGCTCATACTGTCCTTTTGTCTCGCTAGGAGCCGTGACTCACAACGCAGCTCAAGTACCTTTCCATCAACAAGGAGTTCTGGAACAAGCGAAAGGAGGACGCCCTCGCCCGAGAGCGACTCGTCGACCAGATCTAAGTCTCGCATCATGGACTCGATATCGGTTGCAGCATGGGCGTTAGACGGTAGACGGTATCACAGCCGTTAGATCCTTAGATGGATTAGAGAAGTAGAGCGGCGGTGCATGTGGTTTGGGAGCCCGGCCCAGGCGCCGAGGCACGCATCATCGACCAGAGGGATGTGTCCCGACGGTCTAGTTGTTCATCATACGGGATGTATTTCCTCTCATTCTTACCGTCACCCTTGGCGTTGTCAGAACCTACGCAGAGCATGACATTTGCTGAGCCATTAAACGGGGCTCAATGTCGCGTTCTGGCATATCGACCTGCACGAGAGCAGCTCAGACTTAAGGTCACGCACACGGACGAACTGGCGCCCTCACGCAGTCGTGGGCGGCGAACGCGTATCAAATCCACCCCTCATTGCCCTGCATGCCGACTAGAAGTCAGAGTGGAGTGTTCACGGCCAGCACGAGCTCTACCGAATACCGATGATTGCGTAAATGTTGCTTGGCGTCGGAGAAGACGAAGCGCCATCGTTACGCACTCATCTAGCTGTACGAGAACACGCACGCAATCCCGGTCCTCTTTGCCCCGTCTTCTTTCTGTCAACGTGACCATGCACGGCTTCAGACGCCGCCGGTCTAGCCGTTCGAGGCTCTCGGTCGATGAACGCCTCTACACGTATTCGCGTCTACCGTGTTTAGCCCAATGTTACGCCAAGGCGCAGACACGCAAAGCATCGGACTCAATCCAGCAGGAAGACCTGAAACGTTAAATAGTTCAGCCGCGACATGTCCCGGTCCATTGGTTTCATGCCGCCTCTTTTGGGTCGTCCATGATGCTTCATCGACTGCTCGGAACACAATTGACAGAGGGCCGCCGCCGCGCGGCTCATAGATTGCCCTGCGATGGATCTCCGAAGTGAGACATGCACGTCAAGGCGAGGGCGTGTGCAAGGACCGCGGCGGTGATCGGTCTTTGTTGACAAGCGGTGAACAGGTGCGGCGAGGTGTGTTGTTGACAAGAAATATCGGCGCCGGTTCATCCTAGTTACGCTCTTCATCCCTCCTTCGGCCCGCCTACCCCTCCTTGTCCCATTCCTCCTCGTGCTCCCTGCTCAGACCGTTCTGGTCGCCCCCACGTTCTTTACACCGGCCACACTCCTTCGTTCCGCTCCTGTCAGTACATAGCTTGACCGCCCTTTGCGCCTGTACTTCCACCCGCGTTTCATCATCATGCGATATTCCATCGCGTCGCTGTTCGCGACATTCGCGTCACTGGCAGTGTCTCAAGCTGCTCTGGTGGACTTGAAGGACGTCAAGCCAATCACCACTGGCAACTCGTGAGTCCACCCGTCATCCGGTCCGAACTGCAACGCACACGGGCCGCTGATCACAATCCTCATACACACCTCTCCCCTGTTCCTGATCTACACGCCGGCAACGTACCTGAGACCTGCTTCCACACTGCAGAGGAATCATCCCGGGTCGATACATCATCGAGTTCGACTCGTCGGCCGGCCTCAGCAGCCTCGGCAAGCGCGATGCGTCGGTGAGTGCCGTGAACCGAGTGAGCAGTGGTCAGTAGCTGAGAACAGCCTCACGAGGCAATCTACGCTGAGCTGCGTGCCCGAGGTGTCCCTTTCGATGTCCATGTCGAGTACAACTCGGACTTGTTCTTCGGCGCCTCAGTCACGCTCGCTTCCGAGGATGACATGAAGTCGCTGGCCAGCACCACGGGCATCGTGAGCATCTCGCCCGTGCACGCGCTGTACCTGCCCGACCCTTTCGACGCCGGATCGACTACATGGGCCGCTCCTAAGGCTCAATCGGTCAACAAGGCCCAGGCCGCCGTCAACGCCACGTCCTCGACCAACTCCTCCGCCACTGTTGCTGCCTCGCCGGTCGTCACCTCTTCGTGCTCCGGTCGGGGACGAAACCAAAAGTGCACAACGACCACGCTGTACCCGTCCTCTTCCGCTACGGCCGCTCCGAAGCCTTCGCAGAGCCTCACTGGATTCTCCAACCTGCCCCAGATTCAGGCCGACCGAGTCCACGCGACCGGCAACCGAGGTCAGGGCGTCAAGATCGGAGTGATTGATGGAGGAGTCGACTACACCCGCCCAGCCCTCGGAGGGTGCTTTGGCAACGGTTGCAAGATCGCTGGCGGATATGACTTTGTCGGGGACGCCTACGACGGGTCAAACACGCCCGTGCCCGATGCGGACCCATTTGACAACTGCTACACCCACGGAACATTCACCACGGGCATCATCGCCGCGGGCGACAACGAGTACAACGTCACGGGTGTGGCGCCCGAGTCATCTATCTACCAGTACCGTGTCTTTGGGTGCAACGGCGCGTCGTCAGACGACATTGTCATCCAGGCCATGCAGCGGGCGTACCAGGACAACGTGGACGTTATCAACTTGAGTCTGGGCGAGGTGCAGGGATGGACAAACGGCGCGCTCAGTCTCGTCGCCAGCCGACTCACTAGCCGGGGTGTCATTGTCACCTCGTCAGCGGGCAACCAGGGTCAGGTCGGCGCCTGGTACTCGTACTCGCCCGCTTCCGGTTTCGGGGTGATCAACGTCGGATCGACAGACAACGCCATCATGCCGGCTCAGCAGCTGTACACCTCGTCCGGATACGGCCCGATCACCTACTACAACTACCAGCCATTCACAATGAGCCCGACAATCCCTTTCACCCCGGGACAGCAATACACCTACACGGCTTACACGACTGACCCCAACGTCGCTGCGGACGGATGTACCTTCACCAACACAGATCTCACCGGCAAAGTCGTTGTTGTCCGCCGAGGAGGCTGTTCGCTTTCGGACAAAGCGAGGTTTGCCTACCAACAGGGCGCCGACGCTATTCTCGTGGTCAACACGCCCAACACCGCTCCGATTCAGCAAAACTTCCCGCTGATCAACTACGGCATGATCGACAATGCCGACGGCAACTACCTGCTCAACCAGCTCGTGGCCAACAACACCGTCACGCTCAGCTTCGGCTTCTTCCCCATTGTTGTGCCCAACACGTTCTCGGGCAACACCACCTCGTACTTTTCCGAGATCGGCCCGACGAACGATCTCTTCTTCGCGCCCTCAGTGACAGCTCCTGGACGAGACATCATCGGTGTGATCCCCTACAACCCGTCTAGGTTCTTCTTCAACTGGCAGATTTCTGATGGCACGTCGTGGTCGTCCGCATACGCCGCCGGCGCCGCTGCGCTGTACCTCAACGCCAAGGGCGGCAATGTGACCCCCAAGTCGGCCAAGAGCGCATTCGAAAACACGGCGACGGCTCTGCCCTTCTCGCGCTCCGACTCGTCGCTCCTCAGCACCGCGGCGCAAGGTTCAGGCAAGATCCAGGTCTTTGACGCGATCAACACCAACCTCGTCGTCAGCCCCGCGGAGCTGACGCTCAACGACACGGCCAATTTCAACGGATGGCAGTACATCACGCTGAAGAACACTGGCCGCTCATCTGTCAAGTACAGCCTGAAGCACGTTCCTGCGGGCACGATGTTGTCGTTTGGCACGGGCGACTACGCCAACCAGCCCAACAATGCCCGCACGGCCTTCGACGCGCCTGTTCCGCAGGTGAACTCGCCGGCGAGTGTTTGGCTCTCGCAGAACTCGGTGACGGTCTGGCCGGGATTCACCGCAGTCGTCCTCGCCAAGTTCACCCCGCCCTCGGGTCTCGACGCCAAGCAGTTCCCGGTGTACTCGGGATACATCCAGATCACGGGCGGCAACAACAATGTCCAAGTGCCGTACATGGGTGTTGCGGCGCGGATGAAGGATATGCCGGTCATCGACGGCTCGTCGTTTGCGTTTGGCTTCCCCACGCCCGTCGTCCTGAATAGCACCAATGTTGTCCAAAGCGGCAGCAGCTCGTACACGTTCGCCAATGGCGACGCACCCAAGGTCATCTACCGCCTGACGGCGGGTACGGCGTCGATCGTGATTGACCTCGTCAACGTCAATGCCTCGCTGGGCTTCACGCCCAACTACAACACCAGGCGGGCTCTGATCGGCGACGAGCTGGTCGCCCGGGACGTGCACGAGTTTGCGCCCAGGCGGATCCTGTCGAGTAACGACCAGACCTCGACGAGCGACGGTCTCCTGGGACTGTGGTGCAAGCTGACTAACAACCGGGGATGGGGCTGCCAGGCCAATGGGAACGGTAATACGTTCAACCGCGTGCCGGTCGTCGGCAACCTGTTTGAGAACGCCTACATTGCCCGAAGGTGAGTCGCGCAGTCGGGTGAGTCCCATGAACAAGGTGCTGATGGCAGCTCGGACAATGCCGATGGCGTGGGCGGACAGTACTCGACCTTCGCGCTCAACACCCCAACGTTCCAGAATGGCACGCGCATCCCCAATGGCAGCTACAGGTTCTTGCTTCGCGCGCTGAAGATTACGGGCGATGCGAGGAAGCAGGAGGACTACGAGACGTGGCTGTCGAAGCCGATCGTGATCAACGCGGCGGCCTAGGTGGTGTTGGGATAGGAGATTGAGGGACGGCGAAGGGGGGCCGCATTTACACTTTGATTTTGACATCATCTCTTGGCGAATGTGCCGGTAGTGCACTATGAATGGACATTGACTGCATACGGGTACAGCATGCATCGTGCACTGGATAATACATAGTTAAGAGCAGCTATTACCGATGACGAATTGCGGACGGGAGGGGAGAAAGGAAGTGGTGGGATGAACCCTCAGCGAACTGTCAAACAGGCCGACACTCGACATTGTCTTTAACCACGGTGGGCCGACTACGAGCTTGACTCTATTGTGTTGGCAACTCTCATCACAGGGAGGGGGAAGAGGTGATGAGGTGGAAGGGAGGTGAGGGGACGGGATGGGACGGGGAGGAAGGGATGGTAGTGTTGTCCGCCGCGAACGCCGTGGTGCAGGTGACGGGGATGTGATAGGCGTTTGGTAGCCTCGCACATCCACGGTGTCCCCCAGCTTTCCTCGTGCGGGACTGTAGGCGCAGTGCTCCGTCCACCAGCTTGACGTCTTGCGGTCCGATAGTGGGCGGTATCGTCGAGTTGTCCAGCTTGATCGGAGGATGGCGTTCCCGTGAGCAAAGCGTGGAGCTGAGTGATCCTGTCAGTAGCGAGTAGGTGAAGACTAGTGCATGGGGGATGGCAGGTGGGTCATACGGGAAAGGGGGAGGTGGAAGAGGAAGAGGAAGAAGTAGAACATCAAACGATGCCAGCTTCCAAGCCAGAGCTACACTAGTTTGGCCAAAAAATCGTGAGTGTGCGCCGAGCGCTTTTCCACGTCATGACCCTTGGGTGGCGGTATCAAACAACGAATGCCAGCCGTTCCTCGCCTCCACTCTGATGGTTCACGGATTTTCAACATTTCAGAGCCAAATACAACCAATCACCCATCTTACCACACAACACGATGGCACCTGAAGACTCGCGTTTCGCGCGGCTGCAGACGGATCCGCGGTTCCGACGGACCAAGCAGAAGAACCTCAAGGTAGAGATCGATGATCGGTTCAAGGACGTGCTACAGAGCGAGGAGTTTGGCGGTAAGGGCGCCGGCAAAGGTGCGTCTGAGCTTGAACACTGAGGGCGCGATGCTGAAAGCAGGACGAGTGGACAAGCGGGGGCGCAAGCTCGGTGCGAGCCATGGCGCCGACCAGCTGAAGCACTTCTACCGACTCAAGTCTCCCGAGGCTGGTGACGACGCAGGGGAGAAGAGCTTTGTGGACTACGCCCGAGGCGAGGGCGCGCTCGAGTCGTCGGGGTCTGAGGGGGAAGACGATAGCGATGAGAGTGAAGTGGAGGATGAGGAGCTTGAGCTGGGACCGAGGAAGGCTCCGGCGGTGCGGCGCTTCCTGGAAGACCGCAGCGATGTGGGGAGCGACGACGAATCGGACGAGGACCACCTGGACATAGACCTCTCTGAGGATGAGAAACCGGCAGCAAGCGTCTTCCCGAACGAAGAGGGCGAAGATGCCGAAGCGGACGAGGAAGAGGAGCAGTATGCCGAGCCGACCAAGCGCATCGCGGCGGTCAATCTCGACTGGGACAATTTGCGAGCCGGCGACCTATTCACCATCTTCAACTCGTTCCTCAAGCCGACGGGGAAGAACGGCGAGAGCTCGACGAGCGTCGGCAAGCTGCTGAGCGTCAAGATCTACCCGAGCGAATTTGGCAAGAAGCGGCTGGAGACGGAGGAGCGGGAAGGCCCGGGCGGCGGTATGTTCGTGAGCAAGAAGGGCGAGAAGGGCAAGGGCAAGAGGAAGTCGGGCATCGAGATCCATCGGGACGAGGAAAGCGGCGAGGACGACGACGATGAGGCGCAGTACGAGGAGATCGACGATGACGAGTACGAGAATGAGGTGTATGAGCCGAGCGACGAGGAGGGTGATGAGGGGGATGGTGAGGGCCTCTCGGATGGCGACGATGGGGACAGCGACGAATTCGAGAGCGACGAAGATGATGAAGAGCCGCCGCGCCGCAGAGGCCCGAAGGAGATTGACGGACTCGAGATCGTTTCGGATGTCGAGTCGGATGCTGAGTCAGACGCCGGCTCGGAGGATATCGACATGGACCAGCTACGCCAGTACCAGCTCGAGCGCTTGCGCTACTGGTATGCGGTCGCGACCTTTTCGACCGTGGACGCCGCGATGCGAGTGCTGGCCGAATGCAATGGCGCCGAGTTTGAGATGACCGCCAACATGTTCGACCTGAGCTACGTGCCGGACGAGATGGACTTTGACGACTCAGAGATCAAGTGCGTCTGCGCGGTGTGGTCGAACAGGTGGTGAGCTGATAACAGGGACGAGGCGACGAAGGAGCCCAAGGCGTACAAGGGGAACGACTTTGTGACTGACGTGAGCATGCAACTGCTCGAACTGTAGGCCGGCGCTAATGTACAGGCTCTGCGGCATTCCAAGGTTAAACTGACCTGGGACCAGGACGACCCGAACCGAAGCAAACTCACCCGGCGCAACCTGACAAAGGACCAGATCGAGGAGGAAGATTTCAAGGCCTACCTCGCCTCGTCGGGCTCCGAGTCGGACGGAAACGAGTCTGAGACGGATGCCGCCGCGGCAAAAGCCAAGAAGGGAAAGAAGGGCAAGAAGGCGAGCAAGAGCGAGGCGGACAAACTCCGAGCGTTATTGCTCAACGGCGACGACGAGGACGGCGACGTCTGGGGCAAGGCTGGCTTGTCCGCCGGCGATACCGGCAAGGCGGACAAGAACGGTGATATGGAGATTACGTTCCGACCTGGGCTCAGCTCTGGCAGCGCGTTGGGCAAGGACGATGAGAACCTGACGACGCTGGAGAAGTATCAGATGCGGATGAAGGAGAAGAAAGCGAGGAAGAAGGAAAAGGCGGAGCTGAAGCGAGCGGACAAGGACGATGCGCCGGCAAAGAAGGCGGACAAGGACGACTTCTTTGGCGACAGCGACGACGAGAGCGATGCGGGCGTGGACGTGCCAGACACGCTGCCCGAAGACGAGCGGGAGCCCGAGGACGATGACGCGGATGTGCAGCACGTTTTGGGCGATGCGAAGGGCGTGGAGCATTTCTCAATGAAGGATGTGTTGAAGGCGGAGAAGGAGGGCGGCAAGAAGAAGCGCTCGAGGAACAAGAAGAAGAAACACGCGGACGAGCGGGAGGTGGAGCTCGGTAAGGAGGGTTGGAAGATCGACGTCAAGGATGAGCGGTTCAAGGCGTTGCATGAAGAGCCAGAGTTCGCCATCGACCCCTCGAATCCTCAGTGAGTTGTCAGGTACTCTCTACGAGAAGTGGCCGCTGACCCCAGCTTTGTCAAGACCAAGGCGATGACGGACCTGCTTGCCGAGAGGAAGAAGCGCAAGGGGGACCAAGGGGATCGCCCGCCAGTGGAGAAGGGCGTGAAGCGCTCAAATGCGGAGAGGAACGCGGGAGAGAAGGATCTTAGTGCGCTGGTGCAGAGCGTGAAGAGGAGGGCTGGGGACGGGACGAAGAAGCCTCGAAAGAGGTCACGTAAGTGAGCGCGTGCGTTCTGGGTGGCCGCAGAACCATCAGCTAGCATGATTTTTTCACATGTACATGACGCCTTGAACTTCACTGTCGTGTCGTGTGCTACTCGTCGTCGCCACTTGTTTTGCCAGCTCTATGGACTTCTGTGTCGCTTCCTCCCTTTGTTGCGACCTCTGAGGCGAATCGCGGCCGTGCCGGTCCATCACGCGCCCCGGAACCCTTCCGACCTCTCCTCAGGAGGGCAGAACCGCCCCTTCCGAGCTTCCAAGCCGGGCGCGGTAGTGAAGAACAAAAAGAGCGTGCGTCGGTCTTCTTTCTCGTCGTTTAGCTGGGAAAGGCCGTAGTGCTCGAGCCAGATGGTCAAGTCGCGTCTCTTGAGGTGGTAGATATGGTGTAGGGTCTTCAGGAGCTGCGGTCAGCCTTCATGCGTCGAAGGAGGGAGACAGTAGGAACAAGGTCGTACTGGGAAGGGCGACCCGTCTGTGTGCAGGGGCCAGATCGATCCTCCGGCCGCGGCGGATGGAATGGGCAGGATCAGGCCCTGGTACTGCAGGTCGTTCAGTCGCACGGCGTTGAGATGCTTTCGTCAGCGACACCCTTTTTGCGCGGAATCAAGAGTCCAGCTCACACGGTGTTTCGTTTCGTTGTCACGGAGGGCAGCATCGTTGCGATGCCCTCGGACTTCGGCGAGCGTGGATCGCAGGAGCTCGGCATGGACGTCGGAGACGGGCGCAGGTCCCGTCGGATAAGCCGATGCCGTGGATCCGGGCACGGTATTGCTCAAAGACGGATGAAGGGGTAGAGAGTCGTCGCAACGTGACAAGCTCAGCCTCGACCTGGGCGAATGATAGGTCCAACGCTATGCGTGGAGCCCTGACGCGCACGGTCCAGCGCGTCGTCTCGCGATGAGACGTCTTATACTTCCTGATCGGATCCTGGCTGGACAGCTTCGACCGCATGGTTGCATCCCTTTGGAAGCGATGCGGGGTCCTTTCGATCCCCCTTGATCGGAAGCAGACCTCCTCTCGGTGTCGCACACGCACAGGGACGTGAGCAAAGCATGCGGCATATGTTGGTGGATCTGCAAGACCAGCGGCTCCTTGAGCGCAAAGCAGAGCATGAGTAGATCGCCACCGCAGGACACGGACACGGACGTGGGCGAGCGCCACCGCGAGCTCGCCGCAACGGATCTAGCTCAATCATCTCCGATTCATTCTCACAAACGTCGCAAGTCTATGCGCGACGTCAGCGCAATGACCGGTAAGCTCATCAAGCACAGTCATGTTAGTGCTGGCCAGCAGCCCCATCCGTCTCATCACGATCATGCATTGATAACCCCTTGACATACTACCCACCCCCCGTCGGCGTCAGAACATCGACATACCGATTCCGCATGGGCTTCTTCGCTGACGAGCCGGGCCTCTTCGACGGTGGTCTAGACAACAGATCATCAATCGAAGCGGTGCCAGGTCGGCTCGGCGGCTTTGGTGGCCCGCCGCCAGGGGGTCCTGGCGG
>CAUG01000342.1:25112-51014 GCA_000442785.1 Papiliotrema flavescens NRRL Y-50378
GAGGCTCTGACGGGCGGGACAGCAGCAACTGGCCGCGCTCGAGCTGCGCTGGTCGGGCGAAGTGGCGGGTCGAACGCATTGTAGGATGCGTTCCGGATCGGCGGTCGGGCGGAGGGCGGGGCCGAGGGCGGGGCCATCGAGGCAGTCGGCTGGGAAGGGGGGCTCGGTATAGTCGCTGCAGGGGCATACGGGTCCTGCGATGACCTGGGTGCGTAGGCGTCATACTGAGGCGTCGGTATAGCGGGAGCCGGCTCAGGAGGCGGAGCAAACGACGGAGCACTGGGCGTCTTTGCTCGTCGCGGACCGGATGGAGGCGGCGCCGGCTTGGCCGGGGTGGCCGGGGCCAGGACGTTTTGCGCCATTGCAGGGTAAGCCGGCAATGGGGTTTGAGAAGTTGGCGGAGATGTCGCCGTGGTGCCATAGGGAGTGCTGGCCTGGCTGGTGAAAGGCACTGGCGCAGCAGATGCAGGGCGGACAAAGCTCTTCTGTGGTCGCAGGAACGGCGGGTCGTAAGCGTTTGACGCGACGCGCTTGGGCTCTGCTGGCCGAGCCTCCTTTGGTGCTGCCCGCAGGGTCGACGGCGCAGACTTCGCATTGTACGCGTACGGCTCGGCGGGCAGGCCATAAGGTAGCTTGGGGCCTGAAGACGAGCTGGGGGCGTACGGGTCGTATGCTGGCTGGGGTGCGTATGGCGACGACTGAGGCTGTGCTGGTGCGGCCGGTGCGTATGGGGATGGACTGGACGAGTAAGCAGACGAGGTCGTACCGTAAGACGTGGCGGTGGTGGGTTGGGATGGGGCGTAGGGGTCGTAAGAGCTTGTGCTAGATAGGCGCGATGCACTCTCGGGCTGAGGTGTACGACGTGCTGCGTTCTCTGACTGGCCCATTAGTCCAGGGCTGTACAATGGCGTGGACAGTCCTATGTCGTCAGCTGGAGCGCTGTGATTGAGCGCCCTACTCACCCGCTTTCGATACAGGGACCGGGGCCGGCTGCTGCCATGCCGAGTCTGCCAGCATCGTCTGCCTGACTTGCTCCTTCTCCTCGGCAGTGTACCAGTGCCACTCCCCAGCATCGTCATACCAACCTTGCGGCACCTCGAACGTAATGGGCTCATCGCCGTCGTCCGTCGCCATGGTGGTGTCTGCAAGCCAGTCGCTCCTATTTGACACGAATGACGCGTCGAGGTCGGTGACTGCGGACGTCGGGGGATGTTTTGAAGCAGGCGGCGATATGTGGGGTTGGTCTTGCTGCATCACTGCTAATGCGTCGAAGGCGGTGGTTCCGTCGGCGTCGTCGAAGAGAGCTGCAGGCGCGGCGGGCCCGGTTGAAGGTGCGGGTGCAGGTTGTACCGGCTCGTCCTCGAGGATGTCGTCGAATTCGGCGAGCAAGTCGCTGAAATCGCTTTCGGCCAGCGGCTTGGGGACTTGTGACTGTTCTGTGGTGTTTTCTGGCTGGGCGGCCAGGTCGTCGTGAGCGGTAGATTCTGCCGGCCGCAGGTCGAAAGACTCGTCACCGCCCGCGAGCTGCGCGAACACATCGGCGCTATGCTCTTGAGGGAGATTGATCGCCTGCGTCTGCGGCGCGCTCTCATCTTGCAGCGCAGCGCTGTGTTCGTGATTCACGGAGTCCGCTTCTTCCAGGTCGAAAGACCCGTCTCCGCCCGCAAGCTGCTCAAAGACGTCGGCGCCGCTCTCTTGTCCGCCGAACAGTGTGTCCACCGATACCGTCACTCCCGGCTGTGCTGCTGGCACTTGTTCTGCAGCAGGTAGCTCTGCGTCAACCAGCCCACTATCCTCCTCCGCAGCCACTGCCGGTACATGTCGACCTGGCGTCTCGTCTGCGGTACTGCCCAACTGGGCGAAAACATCGCCTTCGTTCACGTCCGTCTCCTCCCCAAAGATCGCGCCTAGGACGGGCGGAGCTTCTTCCGAATGTACCTCTGCCGTCTCTGCTTCCTCAGCGGGGATATCTTCATGTCCCGCGTCGGGCTCGTTGGCCATGCCGATCTGCGCAAAGGGGTCATCGGCGTCGGCGTCGGCGTCCACGTCGAGCGGTACTGGCCGAGGCGACTCGGTCCGTTTCGGCGCGATAGGCGAATCAGGCAGTGATATATCCTGTGGCCTCGACATGGCTGACGCGTGAGATTGAGCGCCGGGACCGTGATCGAGCAGGAAGGTGAAAGGTGAATGAAGCAATAGGGTGCCAATGGCGAACACGGTAACCAGACACGTCATGACTTCGAGCGTGGCACATTGTCCCAGGGACCTTTGCTCCATCCGCGGCAGTCTAATGTGTGCATGTTCGGTGCGCGGATCACTACGGACGTCTGACTCGGACGGGTAATGAGAGGGAAAGCAAGAGAAACTATAACACACATCCTCCGTCCTATCCCTCGTTCAGACGGCGACACATGGCAGACTATTGGTACAATACGTCAGTTGGCTATACTATATCATTGTCTATTCGTCTGATGTTGCCTAATTTGCGTTGGCGGGTACCTGTGACAGCGGGCTCGCCGTGACTTTTTTCCCGCGTCGACCAAGCAATGTCGCGCTGTTGAGGTCGAGGTCAAAGCCGGATTGCTGCTTGGCACCTCGGCCGCGATCTCGTTGGCCCGCTCGGCCCTCGTACAACGCCGCCTCGGCTTCACGACGGTTCGCACCGCCCCGACCAACATAGTTGGTGACGGGCGTTTCCTTGATACCGGCCTTGGCGTTCGCAGCGGCGCGCGCGCGCGACTCTTGAATCTGGCGTGCGACCGCCTCGCCGTGTTTCCGCCGAGCCTCCTCGAGTTGCACCTCTTCGTCAATCTCTTCGTCCTCTTCGTTGAGGCCTTGGAGGAAGCCACGAGTGCCGGCACCACCGGGACCGTTGTAGGCTCTTCGTCGAGCGCCCTCTTCCTCCATTCGATGCACGGCGTACGTGACGTCGAAGGCTTCTTTGAGCGCACCGATGCCTGGTGATCGGCCCTCTCGGTTGCCAGCGCGGATGGAGGCGAGCAGGGGTGAATCCATCGGGGCGTTGCTGCTGTTGAGGTGGGTCGGGACGCGGGTGGGTGGAGGAGCAGCTGCGGGCGCTTCCTTGATCCATGGGTGGGCCAAGAACTCGTCAATCGTGAATCGCTGCGCCGGGTCGACGCAGAGCAGGTGCGTGATGAGGTCCTTTGCTGCGGATTAGTGGGGACAAGCGGGGGGACGAGGCGCGTACCGGAATGCGAAATGTCGTCCCACCAGGGGCTGAGGAAGGTGTAGTAACCGCGGGCGACCTTTTCAGTCAAGACGTTGATGCTTTCGTCGTAGAACGCTGAGGTGAGCGAAAGCGCGATAAGGAGCGGCGGGTCGGCTCACGAGGAAAACCACAGAGAAGGGTGTACAGCACGCAGCCTAGGGCCCACATATCGACACTCTTGCTGTACCGCTCGTCCTTGACAATTTCTGGGGCGGTGTATCCAACGGTACCACAGGGCGTCATCGTCTGCTCATCCCAAACAATCTTGCTCAGACCAAAGTCGGCAAGCTTGACGCGGCCGATTCCACCGCCGCCGACGCCTGGTCGGAACTCTCCCTCGTCTTCCTTTTCCTCGTCATACGGCCGGTGAACCGCGGTTTTGGAGGGGATGATCGGGATTCGTTCGAAGAGCAGGTTTTCGGGCTTGATGTCACGGTGGACCACACCGCGCTCCTCGTGGAGATAGCGGATACCCTCGGCGACCTGGGTGATGACGTGACGCGAGAGATTTTCGGAAAAGTAGGTGAGCTTGACAATTTGGTGAAACAGCTCGCCACCTTCCATGACTGACGTCAGTGGTGGAGTGGGATGACAGGGTCGACTCACGCTCCAAGATCAGGAAATAGTGCTCGTCGCTTTCGAAGAAGCTGATCAGCTTGATGACGCCGGGGTGGTCGATGCCGCGCATTATTTGAACCTCTTTGAGGATGTTGGCACGCTTTGGTCAGCGAATCGGTCGAGAATGCAGTGGCAAGGCGTGAGGTAACCCCGGCGCGACGCTCGAGGGCCAGCGACCGCAGCCGTTATGGACGAGTATATATATAGGGTAAGAGATGGTACCAACCTCGGTGACCCTAGGTCGTTTCTTGAATTTCTCGTTGAGATGTTTGTTCCCGTTCTAAACACCGTGTCAGTCGAGTTCGATCAGGTTTGGTCAAGGTACAAAAGGGCGAGGCCCCGCAACCTTTATCCCATGCGTGGCCAGCGCACAGGAGGTAGCGGGGCGAGGAGTGGGGATGTACAAAAGGAACTCGGTGCAAGGATGGAAGATTGTCTCACCTGAGAATGGTTCAACTCATACTTGCGCACGACCTTGATGGCGCATTTCTGGTTGGTCTTGCGGTCGATCGCTTTGTACACGTTTGAGAATGCACCGTCACCCATCTTCTCGACGAGCTTGTACCCTTCCAATCCCTGGAATGAGCGACACGACGACCATGAGCACTAGATGTACCTCGTATCGGGGCATCTTTTCAGTCTGTGCACGCTCTTCGGCGACTATCCGCTCGGCCTCTTCCCGGTAGTTGGGCGAGTAGGCAGGGACCTTGCCGTTGGAGCCTGGCGTAAGTGGGGATCAGATGAGATAACCAGACGTGAGCGACGACATACCCGCGGCGAGTCCCTGAGCCGGCATGTCTTGTTGAGCCTGCTGAGCCTGTTGTTGGTGTTGTTGCTGCTGCTGCGCCTGAATCTGCGCCTGCTGTTGTTGTTGCTGAGTCTTGGAAGACTTTTGGGTCGGCTGACTCGGTTGACCCGAGGAGTTGGCGTGCTTGCCGTGTCGGAGGATCTCTGTAGAGTCGAGGTGGAGAGCGAAACCAGGCGGCGAGAAGAGAGGGGGGATTGGCATGATGTATGACGTCGGCGTCGGGGAGAGAGTGAAGGGATAGGCATGGGCATGATTCGTTGGATTTGAAGAGGTGATGTCAGCGTTGAGTCTTGTAGGAATGGCGGAGTGTACAGGGGAGAAAGGATCGGATGAGGGGTGAAAGGAGGGCGGGTGGGTAGGGTGTATTTTTGACCCGGAGGTCATGAGGAGTGCGCGCTGCGAGGGTGGTGAGGAGCACGGTAGGGATGGGCAGATGTAAGGGTTGACCGTGTTGGCTCCCTTTGGACGCCATCACTGGACGCATTTGGCGCGAAGTTGTAACGCCATGACGACATCTATCTGGGTGATTCGCAACGCAACTCACGTTTAAAGCTCGACAGCATCTGGTCTTGAAGATTGGACTGTTCGAGTTTGTCGAGAGCGAGTTTGTATGCTCGGTCGTATGAACTGCTGTTCCTCGTAACGCGGTTGCTGCTCGAGCCGGCGCTGCTGGTCCCTGCAAGTGGTACTATCGCTGAAGGTGACCGTGGCTGCGACGAGACGGAGTTGCTCGATCCGTCGGATGGTGTTGTCGCGAGGTTCAAGTTGACGTGGGTCGGTGACACGGTGGTGATATTGCGCGGGAAGTGAATGGTAGCGCGGGAAAGGGGTGGCAGCGAGACGGTCGTGTGCTGAATGGATGCTTGATTGGTAAGCTGTGGGGAGAGATGAAGTCGAACGTTTGGGTGGCTCAAAGTTGGAGCGGGGGTGTGATTGATAATGTGCCAAAGATGGTGAGCTAGCGGGGTGTCGAGTTGTGTGCTGTGTTGCGGTGACGACTGCGATGATGATGATGCTGCTGCTGGTTGACGATGATGCCCTCGCTTTCGCTTTCGCTATGACGATGGTCGAACCAACACTCCATTCCGTGCGTGTTCTGGACAACCCCTGCCCCACCGACTATCCCACTCGTCGGGCCCTGTCAGGGTGGTGCCTTCGGTCCATAGAGATGTTGTATTCAGTCATTACAATCATTACAAATCCAAGTTGTATTCAGCGCCACAATGACGCGACGACTCCTCCACTGACGTCACTGACGACACTTCTCAAACACGCCCCATCTCTGCCCGACCCTGCACACCCGTCGTACACTCCCCTGCCGCCTGGCGCAGACATTGCGGGACATAGCAGCGGCAGTTGACACCCATGCCAAGCGATGCATACTGTACAAACAGAGAGATCTAATCACGCTTGGTCCCGGCTGATCGAAACGCGCGCCCGCTTGACCGACACCTCTTCGTCCTCCGCTTCGTCGTCACCCTGGCCCAGGCCAGCGCCACTTTCGGCCCCGTCTTTCCTGCCTGCGGCACGCCATGACCGCTCTTCGCCCGGCTCCCGGAACCGACGTGCCATCCGGGTGAATGACGTCTCGATCGTGGTTATTGTTGATGGGTCGAGCGCGGCGAGGTGGCCTTTGGCAACGCTCTCCCAAGCGTGGTAGCTGCTTGTGAGCGAGTAGGTTAGAGGCGTTTCACAGGACTCACGCAAGCTGGCCCGAGGCTTCAAAGTCGTACTCTGTGCTCGCATAGACTGCATGTATGTGGTCGTCGCTCCATAATGGCCAGAAGAATGCGCGGTCGGAAAGCACGGTCACGGTGGTGGGGTAGAGCTTGGCCAGCGTCCACGGCATCTCCTGCTGGTCAGCGCGAGAAGGAGGTTTGTGACAGTGTCGGGAGTGGACCAGTTTCAGGGACAACGCACGACAGAGTGCTCCGTCCACTTCGTCTCGTCGAACCCTTCATAGCTCTCGAGCCATCGTTCGAGAAAGGTGGACCCGGGTCGGGAGATGATGACTGCGTTGCAGAGGCCCTTTGGATCCATCTCGCTGTCGGACCGCGGGCCGCGTAAGAAGTTGAGAATCCTTGCTTCCATGCCGAGCACCGTGTCGTACGAGTAGAGGGATAGCGGGGCAAAGGGGCGGAGGATAAAGGTGTCGATGTCGAGATAGACCCCGCCGTACTGCTGGAGCACTTCCAGGCGGATGATGTCGGCTTTGTGTGCGAACTGGGATCAGCGAGGAATTGGATAAGGTCGACACTTGCATGATGCACTGGACGCCTGTTTTTGCCCACGTATTGGACGTCGCGCGCTCGCAGCACTTCGAGCTTGCCCCTGGTGACGCCGTTCTCGTCGGTCCAGCCCTCCCACCCTTTGACCCGGTCCCACCAGTACCCGTGTGGCTCATTGACGCAGTGGAACAAGACGCGGTCGGGCTTGAGCACCATTAGTGCCGAGCGCATCGCCAGGTAGGCAAAGTACGGAAAGTCGGGCTGGGTGTCGGTTGCGAGACCATAGACGTAGTGGACGATATTGGGTATTGGGTCGGGCGGGGCTGGAAGGGTGTCAACGGGTGGTATGAGCGTGGTCGGTGGAGGTGGGAGCGAGAGGGGAAGGTAGGAGGGCAGCTGGGCAGGCCGCCGAGTGTAGACGGAGAGGAAAGAGGGGTAGTGCGCGCCGAGGAGTACGCCGAGGGTGAGGAGGAGGATCGATGGGAGCAGGCGGAGGATGAGGGATTTGGCTGGATGTATCGAGGGCTGCGGTGAGTCGGGGTGGTGGGCATCGGCTTACCGGCTGCTTGCCGTCGCGCGTCATGGGCACATACTCGGCACTACTCGAGGGCCACGAGGGGAGTCGGGGCAGCATGACGGGGGCGGTTAGGCCGCGTGAAGGTCGGGGAGGAGTTGGGCAGGAGCCGGGCAGGAGCCGGGCAGGAGCCGGGCAGGAATCGGGCAGAAGTGCAGTAAGGTCAATCGTCGGTGAGTCGTCAGGTCGTAAGCGTCGAGCGATGAGGCCTGGGAGCGGAAATGATGAACGAGAGTGAAAGGTGCAACAACAGGTGAGACAAATAGACTGACGAGACCAAAAACAGCGGGCAATTCGGCGGACTTTACGGAGCACCGCTTCCAGGCACATGCAGTTATGCTTCTTCACCAGCCAATGCATCAAGACGCTTTGGACACTCGCACCGGCATCGCAGGCATCATGACTCTTTTGACCACCTTTTCGGCGACCGGCTTGGCCGCGGACTTGGTTGCCGCGGTCCGCCTCTTGGGGATAGACGCGGCGGACGCGTCGAACGAGCCCCAGGATCCGTAGATTTCACTCCACACTTTTTTCACGCCCGTCCCGACGTTGGCAGATTCGACGCCTGCAGAGTCGAGCCATATCCCGGTGGTGGCCGGAAGTTGCGGAGTTGTCAGGGTCAGATGGGTGATGTGGTAGGTCATGTTGATGTGGGAGAAGATGTGCGGGATGGAGCGGATGAAACGGTGGGAGGAGGTGTCGAGGGGGTGATCGATGAGCGATTGGACAGTTGCGGCGGCAGCGGAGAGGCGGGATTGCTCGTCGGCGTCGGAGGGGACGGGTGTTGTTGGCGGCTCGAACAGTCCAGCGAGGAGACCTGTGGTTAGCGTCGCCGGGCACATAGGCTCACCTTTGTCGGGCCGCTTGGTGAACAGCCACCGGCGGTCGTTGGCGTGGTGCCACTCTACGACGCAGACAACCTCGTGCTCTTCTCTGGACTCTTTCTTGATCTTTTTCATGGGGAAGACTGTCACGCTGGGTGTGCCGGAGACGGGCATCGGTTCGCACAGCGTACATGGGGGCTTCGAGAGGGGAGGAGAGGCGGTGAGCTCGGCATAGGCTTTGCAGCTTGGGCGCAGGGGGCATACGGAGCAATCTGGACCGGTGGGTTTGCAGACTTGGCTGCCGAGCTCCATCAGGGCCTGCTGTCAGCGCGCATCGTCATGAGGACCCACCTGGTTCCAGTCGCCGGGTACGCCTTTGACCTCGGGGAGGGCATCGACTAGCTCCTCTGCCGCCCGCCACAGGAATTTGATCGTCGCAGGGGAGGTTTGATTCGCGTGAAGCGCGAGGAGGCGCGTTAGAAGGCGGTGCACGTTACCGTCAACCTGTGGATGAGTGCGGCGGGGCGGGGCGACGTACGATGGGCGCGCGCACACCGTACGCCATGGACGAGATTGCTCCGGCAGTGTAGCGGCCGACGCCGTCGACTTGTTTCTCGAGCGCGGCCGGGTCTTGAGGTAGTCGTCCTGAGATCAGGTGAGAAGCGTTGCAAAGCCCACCTTTGAGATCGTTCATGACGGTCTGAGCGCCCTTGAGCAGCGATCGTGCCCGGCGGTAGTAGCCCAAGCCCCGCCATGCGGCGTTGACTTGCTCAATGTCGGCTTGAGCCAGGTCGGCGATTGTTGGCCAACGCTCCATCCACCTGCGCCAGTAGTCGATCACCGTAGCGACTTGAGTTTGTTGCAACATGACCTCGGAGACTGGCGTTAGGGAATAGCGCGGGATGGGACGTACCCCATATCTGCCGTCAGCTGCGTATGGAAGTGAGGACCCACCTCGTAGGCTCTTTGCGCCTTATCCTCGACGCTCATGTCGGGGTCGTACCGTTTCCGCCATGGCATGCCGCGCTTTTCCCTCCTGTCAGCGAGACTTAGGCAGGAGCGTACCTAACGCTTTCGAACCAGCTCAACAGCGAGGTTTGGAGCGAGGCGATGTCGTCGACGGTGTGGTAGGCGCTGCCATGAGGGCGAGGCACGGCATCTTCGATGTCGGGGAGGCTGGAGCTGACGGGCTTGCGTTTCTGGCCCGGCTTGGTGGGACGGGTCGAAAGTTTGGCGCGCTTCGCCGGGGGTGAGGGGATGAACTCGCTCGCATCCGAGTCGGAGACGGTATGGTACGCAGGTGAGCTCTTGCGGGTCATTCTGTTGGAAGGTGGGTGTAGGAGGTGAGTGGACGCGACTTTTGGCGCGTCGGCGCCGATCATCGGCAGGTTCCGTCGGAACAAAGGATAACCGGTCGACAGGCCTCCACATGACGCTGACCCCGACGCTTGCGAGTTGCATTCGACTCATCACGACGAAGACTCGCAGCAAGACAGAATGACAGATTCACTCGACGCGGACAAGCTCCTACGCGAGCTGCCGACACGGCTGCCGCGTTCGACATCGTCTCCGCTCACTCGACCCACCGACGTCATCGCCGCCCTGGTGCATACTATCCACGCCGCGCTGGACTTTCGTCTAGTCAACCTACCGCAACGGGCCGAGGGCCAGGCGCAGGAGGCGGAAGCGGACTTTGACGACAATGCATCGGATACGGCTACGGCGGTGGAGAATGAGGACGACTCGGCGGTGGAGGGGGCTTTGCCGGTGGGGTGGAATGGCAGGGGAGAGGACATGTATGCGTTTGAGTACAAGCATGATCAGAGTTCTTTGACGTTTCGAGTCAGGGTGGGGAGGATGGGCGGGAGGGTGCAGATTGACGCGACGGCAGAGGTGGGTTGATGATTAAGCAGAGCTGACGAGCAGGACGGAGCGCCCAGCTCGCTCTCGGTGGTATTGGGTGAAGTAGTGGACTCGGGTGCGTTCCCGGTGCCTGGAAGCGCGACCGCAGTAGAGTCGAGCTCGCCAAATGCCGCCAAAGCCGTCGGGTTTCGGTCGGTCGAGGTGTGAGTGTAGGCAGTGGGCTGGAGCTGATACGCAGCGTCACGGATTTTGTCAGCAGGTACAAGCGCGACGTACTTGCAAAGCTGCTGCCGGGGCTGCAGAAGGAGGGGTACACCGAATCGTAGGTGACCAGCTGAGAGTCCGCTGACCGTAGCTCCGGGTCGGGCCTGCGAAATCCATCAGCCGCGCAGCCGGATAACCCGCAACCAGCTCATCCGCGTCGAGGCCCGCTAATCGACCCCGAGCACGCTGGGGGTGGTTATGGCCGGCAGCCGGATCCTGCGTCGATAGGGTACGACGATTTGAACCCGCAGGGGGTTCATCCGGGGCGCTTGGGGCCGATCGGGCCGGGAGCGGGTGGGGGGATGCACATGGATTTCAATCACCCGCTATTTGGCGGGCGAAGAAGGGGCGATCCGGATATGCAGGGGCCGGGCGGGATGATTCAGCCTCCGGGCGCGAGGTGGGATCCGGTTGGGCCGGGCATGGGCGGATTCCCGGGAGTCGGGGGAGGGGGTAGGGGCGTTGGCGAGCGGGATAGGTGGGGGGATGAGTTGCCGCCCCCGGGGGAGTTTGGGCCGGATCTGGGCGGGATAGGTGGGCCGAGGAGAGGGGGTGGTGGGGGAGGGTTCGGTGGTGGGCTTGGTCGGGGAGGATTTGGAGGGCTAGGAGGGGCCAGGGGCGGGGAAGGTGGTTTCGGCGGAGGAGGGTTTGGTGGGGGCGGGATGTTCATGTGAGCTGCGAGATTGGCCGAGGGTTGGGAGGCGAAGGCGGTTGTAGAGTAACACGGCGGGATGTAAGATATCGTCAAGAAGTCACGGTTCAAGTCGCGAATGCACCCGCCCAGTGTAATGCGGAGTCGTAAGACGGTGAACAGCGGAGATGGGCCGTCCACTGCTCTCGTCACGGGCGTACAAAATAGCTGAAGGAGCCGCAGGGTTTGGTACAAAAGTGGTGGAGGAACTTGTGCAGAATGTCGTCTGGCAGCGCGAGGAAGGTGGAGAGTTGTGCGGGACTTAGCTTGAAGAGGAGGAACTGTATGGATCTGCGCCTGATGGTGCGAAGCGGCGCCGTTGGCACGTGTTATGTGAGACAGTGCGATGTTGCAAGAACAGTCGGTCGTCGCCACGATCAGAGAGGCGTAATTGTTGTGTGAGGCGCAGCCGGATCGCGGACGGACGAGCCTGTGATAGGCCGTGCCGCGCGGTCTGCGTCCTCTTCGCTCATATTGTGGTAGCGCGAGGCTGCTTGAGTCGCAGGTCATCGCTGTGATCAAGCCCACACACTCATGGTGTGGGACCGGAAAAAGCACTAGGGGATGGAGGTCATGTCGCGGCAAACGCTCAGTTGAAGCGAGCACATGAGAACTTGAGCAGTGGGTAGCCGCTAAGCAAACTCTCAATATTGGCCTGCCACATGACCGTACTTGGGCGGCGCAGCGCTCTCGATATCCTCAGGCCCAAGTCTCTTGCCACCGGTCCGTGCAAGTGGCGGCGTCTCGCTATCATTCCGGCTCCAGGTGGATCGTGACACGGCCGTGCTCAATGCGGCTACTCTTTCTTTCTTGATCTTGTTCAGCTCTCGAGTGGCTTGCGACACGAGCGCGTCACGCGAAGCCTCGATATTGTCCAGTTCTCAGTCGGCCCTAGCGCGACGATTTACCAAGAGGCCACTTGATCTAGCAGTCAAGTGATTCGCGACACGATCGTCTTCTGTTTGACTGTCCCGTCTCGGCATCATCCAGTTCTCACGGGGATCGCGAAGCGGCCGTATCAAGAGACTTCTCGATATCATCTTGATATCAGGTGGGTCGCGACACGGTCGTGTTGGAGGCCAACTCTTTCTCAATCTTATCTAGCTTTCAGATGTGTCCCGACACGGCCGAGTTGGGATCTGACTCTTCCTTGATTATCATCCAGTCCTCAGATGGTTCGCGACACTGCCGTACTGAGGTGAGTGACGGTTCTCTCTCGATCATGTACATCCAGTCCTCAGGTACATCGATTCCTCAGGTGGATCGCGAACCGACCGTACCAAGCGACTCTTAGATCTTATCCAGATCGCAGGTGGATGACTCTCCCACAACATTATCCACTTCTCAGGTTGACTGCGAAACAACTGTGTCAAGCGACTCATAGGATCCAGCTCCCCAATAGGCTGCAGTAGATCTGTGGTTTTGAGCGGCGATTGTATCCAGCTTCCGAGTGTGCTGCGTACTTCTGCCATCGGCCGGCTCAATTGCTCGCCGGCTCCTCCGATGCAGATAGCGCCGGGACGCGTACCTAGATGGCTGGGCATCACCGTTCAATCACACCTGCATGCCCCGCCTCCTGCTCGAGCACCGACGTTCACCAAGGTCTGCCGCATACCACCATGGCGCGAGCTACCGTACACGGCCGTCTTTCGCCGACGATCCCCGCAAAACGTGCGAGTCCGAGTCGCCCTCCCTCCGCGCCCTTGTACGAGATGTCGACTCTCCAGAGTCGTTCCTCGTTCCTCCCTATTCATGCCTCGCATAGACCAAGCACCGGCAGACCAATTCCAGCCGAGCCGGTTTGTCACCGCCCCACGAGTCGCACCTGCCCGATCCGGTTTGTGATCCCGCGTGAATCCGGTACAGCCCGCGCCAAGGGCAAAATACCTTGGACGCGAACCGTAAATCAAACTACCGGCACCCGCGCCCTGAGTGTCCCGCTTCCCGCTCACCCTCACCCCAAGACCACTCCCTGTTATCTCCTCTCACTGGCGCGGCCTAGCTCGATGCTCGCCACGACCCGTCTACATGTCCCAATTGACGTGGCGCCTTCCACGCCGGCCATCTGCAGCGACGTCGCCCGAGACCAGGGCTTCTCGACCGGGGAGAGAGCCCGCCCGCTCTTCGCTCCCTACATGCCCCTCCCTCGCCGGGATCATTGGGTGTTTGCGTAATCGACGGGTCCCTGTAAAACCTGGAGCCGATGTGCCTCGACGATCAGTAGCTCATATTCCGCTTACCTTGACGGATTTGACTTTGCCCGCTTGGTTTGTTGCTCTGGATCACTTGGTTCGAGCTATTGTCCCGTCAGCATCGTCACGGCGTGATAGACTGTAGACAAAATCGGACTCGGACACTCAGCAGCAACTGTGTCGAACGACCACGAGACGGACGCAACATCTTCACGTTCCAGAGTGCACGCCGACCGTCTTATCATAGCGCAACATCCCCAAACCCCGCCATGGCGCGAATACTGGGACTGGGCGCACTGGCGCTCGCTGGCCACGCGCTCGCGCAAGGCAATGGCGCCCCGTCAGCAATCACCACGACCGACACGGCCACATCTGTAACCTCGGCGGGGGCGTCTCAAATGACCGCCAGCTCGGCGCTCAAGCTCGCCAAACGATACACCGCCGACGAGTTCTACAGCGAGTGGGGTAAGTCCTCCGACTCCCAGGCGGGCACAACTCATGCGCAGACTGGTTCACGGACAACGACCCGACAGGGGGCTATGTCAAGTGAGCCCGCCTCCCACCGAGCCACCCTCGCTGACCGCAGCTACGTTTCCCAAGGAGACGCCCAGAACCTAGGCCTCGCCGCCAAGCAAGCTGACGGCTCATTCATCATGCGCGCCGACGCGGAGAACACGGCATCGGGGCGAGGCAGAAACAGTGTCCGCATCAGCTCGAAAGCAAAGTTTGCCGATGTCAGTTCCCGTCACACGAGTGACCATTGCTAATCCCAGGGCGTGTACATCCTCGACGTCAACCACATGCCCACCGGCTGCGGCACGGTACGTCACTACCCCCACGTCCACCTGACCCCAGTGGCCCGCGTGGTGGACAACGGTCAAGGACGGCTGGCCCAAAGGCGGCGAGATCGACCTGATCGAGGGCTCCAACGCCTACCCCTCGCTTACCTCCAACGCCTACAACGTGACCTCCGCCGCGGGCTTCAAGGACCGCCAAGCGGGCTACCCCTCCGAAAACAACGTCGCGTCGCTACATCTGCAGGAAAACTGCAACCAGGATCTGACAGCGTACCAGACCGGGACGATGGGCAGCAACACGTGCTCGGCGCTGATCAACGGCAACACTGGCTGCGGCGCCATCTTTGGCGGCAGGAGCACGTACGGCACGACTACATTTGGCAGCGGGGTCAACGACGTGGGCGGAGGGTGGTACGCCATGTGGCGGGATGTTAAAAAGTGGGCCAAAGTCACTTCCCCGCTGACGACAGGTCCGGCGGAGTGTACGTCTACTTTTGGCCGAGGAACGCGCCCAACGTCCCCGACGACGTGCGGGTATGTACCACAGTCATACCCCTCACTAATCTTTCCCCCCACTGATTCCAGTACGGCAACACGTCCAGCACCAATGTCGAGGCGTGGGGCCAACCCGCCGCTAACCTGTCCATCCCGACGTGCAAGGGCGAGCTGGGCAACCACGTCATCGTCTTCAACATTGCCTTTTGCGGCGACTAGTAAGTCCCATCCTCGCCTCGCTCTGACCGCAGCGCCGGAAGCACCTACGCCGCGTCGGGCTGCCCACAAACCTGCACCTCGTTTGTCCAGAACAACCCGGGCGGGTTCAGCGAAGCCTACTGGTCCATCAACTCGTTACGCGTCTACACCTCTTCCGGCAAGCCCGCCGCGGGCGACAGCCTCTCTGCCGGTGCCATCGCCGGCATCGTCGTTGGCGTCATTGTCGGCCTCGCCATCGCTGCATTCTTCGTCTGGCGCTGGCGGAGAAAACAGGCGATCAAGCGCGCCGCGGACAGCTCCCCCGAGTACGACACGGAAGACCCCGCGACGCAGCGCAAGGCGCCCATCGCCTGGGCCGGGTTCGACGACACGACTGGCCCGGCTGCGTCCCGCGACTCGCTGCCGTACGTGCCCGTCGACGACGGCGAGGACCAGAAAAAGCACCGCAAAAAGCACCACTCGCGCAAGCACGCAGCAACGGTCAAGGACAATGACGAAATGTTTGACGGGATAGAAGGATCCGACTCGCGCCGCAGCAGCCGCAAAAAGAGCGAGCCGACCCTCATCGCCACGCGCAAGCCGCGCACGGGCAAGACCGTTCTCAAGCCGGGCATGACTGCGCGAAATTTCCTCGACGGCGAGACGCCACTAGGCGGAAGCGCCAACAATTCGAGCGACGCAATCAGCGAAGGATTCGTCATGAGCCCCAGGCGGGGGTCGTCTGCGTGGGTCGGATAGACGTGGCGAAATTGCAAGTAGAACATGCTGCATGAAATCATCTAAGCTCGCTAGAGGTCATCCATGTCGTCCTCCACATCCCCCTCCTGGATCATCTGTGCAATCTCCCTGTCCCTCTCCCGCGCATCGGCCGCCGAGTCCAGTTCTATCGTCAGCCCAATCAACCACCCCCACTCACCCTTCCTGTGCGCGTTGGGCGGGTACCGCATCGCCCGGACCGTCTCCACATACACCCCCGAACAATGCTCTGTCCGCCTGCCAAACGCCTTGGCCGGCTCGTCCGTCTCGTACACATTCTTCGCCACGCGCGAGATCATCGACCCCTCCTCGCGGTCAATCGTCGCGTCCACAACACCATCTTTAATCGCCTTGGCGACGATATACTCCGTGTCCTCTTCCGAGTCCAGGTGCAGCTTGACACACACGTCCGCGAGCGAGATGCGCGAGTACGCGAGGGTGATTGTGCGCAGGGCCGTCTTGATCACGACCTGGCGCAGACGGAGAATCAAAAACGCCGTCGAGTCGGCGACAAACGTCGCTTCGTGGGTGGAAAAGGTCTTTTGGAACGCAGTCACGTCGCCTGTTCGCACCGCTACCATCAGCTTCGTCACTTTCACCGACTCACCCTGAACAATCTGGAAGTACGGCGCGAGAGCTTGTCGCAGGATGGGTTTGCGGAACATTGCTCGGTCAGGGATCTGGCCGGTGAGAAGGGTGACGACGATGAAGAACTTGTGAATCTGCCATCAGCATCGCCTCACACTTGTAACGCACCGCTTGGACGAAACCCGGGGCAACCTCGTCCTTGGGCGCCCTTCTGATAGCCGTCTGGAAGTAATCCTTTGCCTTGGAGTAGTTGAGCTGAATGGCCCGCAGTCGTCCAGCGTAAAACAGCCATCGAACAGACTGAGCCTGGTTGACCTGTCCTTGGAACGAAGTCTTTGCGATGAGCCGATCCGCTTGATCGTACTGGTTTTGCGAGAGGTATGAGCGGAGCAAGAGGTTGATGACGGTAACCTGTACGTCAGCTCGTCCCGGGATGAAAACCCACCTCGAGCGTCTCGTCCTTGCGCAGCGCAGCGGTCTGGCGCGTGGCGAGTAGCAACCTGATGTGAGCGACCGTGTCTTGTCGTGTACTCACGACTGCAGCTCCCCGAGCCGCCCCTGAATCTCATACACCCTAGCCTGGTAGAAGAACACCTTGGCCGCTAAAGGATCCATCGTTCGCCTGTTCGCATTGGCGATAATCTCGACAGTCTCATCCGCAAGCTCTCCCGCCTGCCGTCAGCTATGTCACGGTACATCACTCACCTCCTTGACCCTCTGCGCGTCCAGGTTGGCAAGAATCAACAGCAACCTCAGATACGCCGACCCCTCCAGGACGAGATCGCTCGTTGCCGCATCGACAGGGACGATATACTTTGGCGTTGCCTTCACCTTCTCCTCTGCCTTCTTCTCATCCTTGACCTCTTGCACTGCGTTCGCGGTCTCCGGAGCAGGGTCCACCTCCATTGGCTCTTCCTTGGCCGGCGCCTCCGGAAGGCCCTGGAAGATCGGGCTAGCAATCAATGCCTGGCCAGTTTTGGCTATGGTCAGAAAATAAGGCCCCACTAAGGCACGTACATCCGCTGGGATACGCCTTTTGGAGGACCGTACGCAGCACCTCCTTGTTCAGCCTCTTGCGTACGCCGGTGAGCGAGCGGAGGACGCGAATGGTAAAGCGGGGCTCGATCGTGCTGACTGCTCGACCGATGAGGACAATGTTGGCGAGAATTTCTATATGTCAGCGGGGCCTCAAGCCCAAGTCACTTGCTCGCAGCGTCGCCCGCTCTAGCCCGATGGTAGACAAGCGGCGTGATGGTGAAGCATAATCGAGTTCAACGTACCATCCTCAACCGACAGCTCCACCGGCGTCTCCACAACATCGTCCTCTTTCTTCTCCTGCGGCTGCTCCTTGTCCTCCTCTGGCTTCTTCTCCGTGTCTTTTGCAGACGGCGCCATGATGTAGATTGGCTAAAAGTGATGTGGACGTGTAACGTATGACGAGTGATGTCAATCCAACCAGCTGGTACCGACGCGCTGTCGTAGGCGTCCCCGCCCAATGTGGCACTCTTCTTGCTCTTGGATACGGGTGCGGCGAGCTTCTACCGCATTCATTGATGACTGGACACGCTGTGTGGATAGTTCATGGATATTATGCTCACTGCTACCAGGCAGGATATACATGTATGCGTGTTGTCCACCCGGATCGGACTGCTGCGCGGCAACGAGCCGTTCCTTCGCCTCCTCCCCTTCACCCCCTCCCCTTCGACCTCTCGAGGTTTGGATCAAGTGCGCCCATCGGTGCTTGCATCCACGCTGAAATATTGCGCATACGTCTCATGCAGCTGACAATAATTGCTATCGAGTGAGCTGGCCTCTGCATACGGTCTTGATCAGCTGTTCACTTGTCGAAAACCCAGAACAGTCGAGCGTTCTGCCGGTTCAACGACTAGAGCCAGACCTGCTTCGTCCGCATGTCCAGCCCGTCTTCATCCCATAGCCCAAACTTTTTCTCAGTGGCCACGCACTGTCATGCGCTGTCCGATGTGAAGGCCAATGCCTGATTGTTCGAAGGCCTCGGAGAACAAGCAGAATGAAGCACGCAGGCTACAAGTACGCTCACGTCCACGACGAGTCGGCGGACTGTGCAACGCCGGAAACGCTGCCCGCATCATCGCTGCCTCAAAGAGATACTGACTCCTCCAGTGAACCCAGGTGTGACTGTTATAGGCTCAAACATCAGCCGATTGCCTATTCAACTGCCAGCAACAGCACACGGTGACGCCTTACACTCACGCACCCCCCACTCGTCTCCGACGCCTAGGAAAGGCACCGCGATGCGCGCGAGGCGTCGGCCCCAAGTCGCGTGACCCACGGGATCTCACGGCGAAGCGGACTCTCAGGTACACCCCTTGACTTGTCCGCCGTCCGCGCCGTGCGAGTACTTGCAATGACACGCGGGGCACTCCCGCGCCCTGCTCCGGTATCGTGTGATGAGTGTGCTCGAAGTGATGCGGCGCTTGAGGCGTGGACAATCAGGCTAGGGTATCGATATGCATTCCGGACGAAACGATGACAACTGATCCTTTTATGCGCCGCCCCTGTACGTCAGCTTGATGCCCAGATAGCGCACAAATCAAGCGAGAGCAAGCTCACACCAGGATGTTGTTACTGTCGGTCAGCAGGTGCTATTCGAGGGCAGTGACCAGCACTCACATTGGGATGTGGATGAGCTTGACGAGGTATCCGATGAACCCCATGACCGCGAATCCAACCGCGACGGCTCGGCACAGCTGGATGTACTCTACACAGTCAGCCTCCGCACGACCTTGCACGAGCTGAGCGCTTCGCGGCACACCTTCTTTCGTGGGCTTGGTACACCTGTTTACAAACTGCCGTCAGCTGGAGCTCTGACAGCTTCCCTTCGCGACCCACCAGCGTTCCCTCCCGGACAAACTGCTGCGGGATCTCGGCGAACTCTCGTGCTTTGTCGGACATTTCGGAAAGAGAGCGCTGAGGGATGGGTGGTACGGTAGGGATGGATGGAGACGCGGTTAGATACGACGTGGAGAGGTTGGTCGAATGCTGTCGCTGGCGCTACCGGATTCGGATGGGCCCGATCACCCAGTGTGGCACATTTGTGCCTGACAACCTATCCATTTCGCGGGCATTTACACGAGATCTACATGCATGCATGCGAAGTATGCCGAGTAGTTGCATATCCTGAAGCGACCGAAATACATAAGCTATGCATCGCGCGCGCGCGGCGGCGCTGCCTATGCCTTAACGCCCGTCCAGGCGGTGGCAATACCGTTGGTGTAGTCCGTCCAGGCCCCACCTCGTCCTTCCCTCATCTGACCCGTCTGGAAGCCCGCATCTCGCATCCTGCACATTAGACCGGCGCCACGTCTTTGCCAACTCACAATTGGGCAAATTCGGGCTGGGAGGGGAATCGCTCGATCGACTCGACCAAATACTGGTACGACTCCGAGTCGCCCGTCATGACCTTGCCCATGATCGGGATGAACTGGAACGACCACTGTCGGTACACCCTGACGTCAACACCATTCCCGGCCAAAAGTGCCAATCAATTGCTCACTCGCGGAAGAGCGGGTTGCTGACTTTGCCAAACTCGAGCACGCCGATACGTCCACCCGGCTTGAGAACACGGTGTGCTTCTGACAGAACGGCGGGGAGAGAAGTGCAGTTGCGGATTCCAAATGCGATGGTGTACAGGTCGATCGAGTTGGACTCGATGTGCGAGGGGAGATGTTGCGCGTTGCCGTGCGTGAAGGATATTTGCGGAGCTGCGTGTTAGTCTGATGCGCCGCACGCCGCGCGCCGAGTGACAACAAGACCGGCGGTCTCACTACTCACTGTTATAATACAGCGTCTTTGCTACCCGCTTCCTGCCCTCGTCCAGCATCTCCTGGTTCAAATCAACAATCTCCACCTCGATGTCCCTGCTCCCAAACTTCTCCCTCGCACGATCCAATATCCGCAGGGCGATATCTCCCGTCCCGCCCGCGACGTCCAAGCACTTGAACGTCGGGTTCGCGGCGTGATCGCGTGGCGAGTTTGGATTGGTATGTCGCGATGCTGGCAATCGGGGCAGCATGCTCGAGACGAACGAGTCCTTCCATAACCGGTGGATACCAAGCGACATCGTGTCGTTCATCACATCGTATTTAGACGCAACCGAGCTAAAGACGGATCCGACTACGGGTCAGCAGCCGGCTTGGATCGGCGACCAACTCACCCAACGTCTCCTTCTCCTCCTCGGGAATGGTCTTGAAGCCAAAGTGCGTTGTCCGGCCAGTGGATGATGACGCAGACGCATTCGAAGAGGCCGCTGACGAGCTGGGTGTGTTGAGCGGTGAGTCCTGCCCGACATGGCCGTTGGAAGAGCCGGTCTGCAGGTATCGGACAGACCGGGCGGCCGTCGCGTTTCTAGACGCGATGGAGGCTTCGCGGGCGATTAAGCGGTTCATCGTTGTGAGTACCGGCGAGCGTCTGCTATTCTAGGTGAAACAGGGCGATCGTCCCGGTGGAGTCAGTTGGCGATGCTTCGGTCGATGATGCAAGAGGTAGCAAGGGACAATGGGATGATGGTCGTTTCGAAATAAAATGCCAGTACCGCAAGTGGTCCAGACCGCGGCGACGCGGCTCATTTTTGGTGCCGACTGTGGGCTCGGCGCCGCGGCACGCGCAGGCCATTACTGACACCGTCACCGCAATCATCACACACCAAGAGGTGACCCGCACTGTAGCTTTTTTCTCTTGCATCTCGTATGCACACACGCCCACTCGGCTTTGCTTTGACCGTCTGCATTGCCCATTCATAGATAGATAGATTGTCTTTTGTCTGTTTCATCATTCACGACACATCAACAAGGTTCAGCGACAAGGCTTTTCCGATCGATCCTCAAGACTTCCGCCGAGATACCAAGAGAAACGGCAAGGGCACGGGACACGGTACCGCCTTCGATCCTTAGGCCGTCGAGGATACCACGACTTGGTCGCTCCCGCAGGCCTCTAATCCACCCTCAACGCTGTCTGTCCGCCTGCCTTTCATCATGACCGCATCACGCCCCGCCTTGCTCGTCCTTATCGCCGCACAGCTTTTCACCTTCTTATCGCCCACTCTTGCTTCACCCAGCCCTTCACCCCTAGACAGGCGCGATGGCCCCATCGGATCTGCGAGCTCTCTGCGCCTGAGTGCACGGGATAGCTATGCGGGCTTCGACGACCCTATCCCGGGCGGTGGATCAATGCTTACGGTGAGTACAGTCCACGTCGAGGCGGTGTCAAGTGCTAAAGCCAGATTGTGAACGGGACTTACCCAGCTGGACTGGGCGAACCGTTAAACGTCATCCTCTCGGCCGACTCGGACGCAGACGTGATGGCCATGAACGAGGATCAGGGGGGTTTCTACAACTATATGCTGTGCGTCGCGCCTTCATCTGCCTATCTCCATCTGACCAAGCAGATCAACCAACCTCGGTCAAGAGTGCCTCGGGCAGTCGCTCGGCTCCAAGCAGCAGGCAAACCTCGGCGATGGCAAAGGAGACGTCGACCAGTTGGAGACGCTCAGGTGGAACTTTGGCGACCCGTACCTCGGCACGTGTCGGGAGACCTTTGACGGCGGACTGCACCTGCGGTACTGGCGACAGAACACCACGGGAGCGTTCTTCATGGCCGTCAGTGTCGAGATGGACCTGGCTCATCAGCACGACATCATATTGAATGGGTGGGTTCGGCGCGTCTGCGCAGGCTGACATCAGATACAATGTCGGCCGAGACTACATGGTCGGCAATCTCACCGGCGACAGCTTCAACACGCGGAGCGTGACGAATACGACAACCATCAGCGGCACCTCCAAGTATGCCAACTACACGTACTCGACCGATGTCAAATACGTCCCGGGGCTGCTGAAGAATTCAAGCGGTGAGTCACACCTGCGGTCGTCTAGCTAGCTGACGCTACAGATGGCATAAACCACTATGCGACGTGCGTGGTCTCCCGGGCGCTACGGCTTTTGCTGACCTGACAGTGTGGCCGACGATGGCTTGCCTGCTATTGACGGCCTCGTGGCTGTTCTCACCGTGAAGATCACGGACAGGCCTGCGAATGTGTGAGTGTGCTCATCTCGCGGCTCTGCGCCCGCTGATACGCAGCAACGCCGCAGCGGCCGCGTACCAGGTGTCCGCACTCGCTGGTTTGCCGCTACTTGTCCTTGCGATCACGACACTGTTCTAGACATCTTGACACGCTCATCTCACCCACTTATGATCTCGACTCGACCTCTTCTGTAGCATAACGACAATAGAGAAATAGATGCGGATGATGGAAATCATATAGCATATTATCTGGGTGGCCCACATCAACCTCTGCCGTACAAGTCTACGATGCGCAGAGGCGACCTGCACGATCTCGGATGCATGAAATGACTGTACAGACCCGTCGAAGGGATTGCTGGGAATGAGACGTCATCTATTGCCACAGTCGGCGGACGCCGCTGGTTGGTCATGACAGCTGGGCGTGGAGGTCGGTCCTGGCTGCACCCGGTCGACGAGCTTGATCGATGGCATTCCTTTCTACAGCATTAGTCAACGGATCTGTACCCATCTAGGATCTACAGGTAGAGAGCACTCTACTATAGTCAACACGACTACCGTGCATATCGAACTGTCAATACCTCCAATCTCTCCCGCCGCTGCTAATCTACCCCATCCCACGATGGCGTCCGAAATGGAGGTCGACTCTGTTGTGCCCGGAGACTCCAGTGAGTAGAGCAGAGATGCGCTCTCATTGCAGACAGCTGACATCTCAGTTGATGGTGAGCTGGCCGATGGCGGCGTTGTATGCATAGCTGATCATGAATAGAGGGTCTTTACTCTCGGCAACTGTAAGTCCACCCACCTCCACTCTTGCACCATAAACTGATGACAGCTATGTCCTCGGCCATGAGGGTCAGTCACGGCTCAGGCGTATGTACGAGGAAGATTTGCTGACGCTCAGCTATGAAGAAGATGGCCACGTCCAACGTCCTTATCGTCGGGCTCAAAGGTCTCGGTGTCGAGATTGGTCAGCACATCTGTCACTCTACCGGACATTACTAACCCACAGCCAAGAACGTCGCGCTCGCTGGAGTCAAGAGCGTCACAGTATACGATCCGACGCCGACGGAAATTGCTGACCTCGGCACCCAGGTAAGCCTCTCGCGCTGGCTACAGCGACTGCTAATCCCAGTTCTTCCTGCGTGAGGAGGATGTCGGCAAGCCGCGGGCCCAGGTCACGGCCCCGCGATTAGCAGAGCTGAACAGCTACGTCCCGATCAAGATCCTCGAGGGCTCGGGGGAGATTACGCCGGAGATGGTCGCGCCGTACCAGGTCAGCTCTCGTTTTCGGTGCATGCTAGCTGACGTCAGGCAGTTGTTCTCACCAACGCAACGATCCCGAAGCAGGTGGAGATCGACGAGTTCTGCCGAGCCAAGGGAATCTACTTTATCGCAGCCGACGTCCGCGGTCTGTTCGGGTGAGTTGACGCAAAGCCTTTGACTTAGCTCACGTTAGATCGGTATTCAACGACTTTGGCAGTGATTTCGCCTGTGTTGACCCAACGGGCGAGAACCCGCAGTCGGGCATGATAGTGCACGTCGAGGAGGTCAGTCGTACACTTGTGAGGTGCTTGACACCGATTGACAAACAGGGCGAGGATGCCGTCGTCACCTGCTTGGACGAGACGAGACATGGGCTGGAGGACGGCGACTTTGTGACGTTCTCCGAGGTCAAGGGCATGGAAAGTCTGAATGGCTGCGAGCCGAGGAAGATCACGACCAAGGGTAAGCTGCTGCGACTCTCAAGTGGGGCCTGACTAACATCCAGGACCGTACACCTTTACCATCGGCGACACGCGGGGTCTCGGCACCTACAAAACCGGAGGTCTCTTCACGCAGGTCAAGATGCCCAAGATCCTGCAATTTGTACGTCGACGAACCATCTTAGTCTGCGCTGACCGCAGAAATCCCTCCGAGATTCCCTCGCCCAGCCCGAGCTGTTCATCACCGACTTTGCCAAGTGGGATCGACCCGCCTCGCTACACGTCGGTTTCCAAGCCTTGTCTGCCTTTTACGAGTCTGCCAACTACCTCCCGCGCCCCCGCAACGCCGAGGATGCCGCCAAGGTTGTCGCTCTGGCCAAGGACATTCATCAACGCGCCGGCGGCGAGGACGCCCTGGACGAAAAGGTCATCGAAGCCCTCGCGTTCCAGGCGACCGGTGACCTGTCCCCCATGGTTGCTGTTATCGGAGGCTTCGTCGCGCAAGAAGTCCTCAAGGCTTGTTCCGCCAAGTTCCACCCGATGCAGCAGAACATGTACTTTGACTCGCTAGAGTCGCTCCCGAAGGAGACGCCGACAGAGGCCGATTGCCAGCCTCTCGGATCGCGTTACGACGGGCAAATCGCCGTGTTCGGGAAGACGTTCCAGGACAAAATCGCCGCGAACAGGCAGTTCCTTGTCGGATCGGGCGCTATCGGTTGTGAGATGCTCAAGAACTGGAGTATGATGGGCTTGGGTACCGCGGAGCAGGGCATTGTTCATGTCACGGACCTTGACACGATCGAGAAGAGTAACTTGAACAGGCAATTCCTGTTCAGGCCAAAGGATGTGGGCAAGTTCAAGGCGGAGAGTGCGGCGGCGGCGGTGGCGGAGATGAACCCGGCTTTAAAGGGGAAGATTGTCGCCCACCAGAACCGGGTCGGCCCCGAGACAGAGGGTGAGTCGGGTAACGTGTGTCGCGAACTAACGGCAGACACCTACGGAGACGAGTTTTTCGCAAAGATCGACGGTGTCACCAACGCGTTGGACAATGTGCTTGCCCGTGAGTTGCACGTTGTCGCTGTCCACCAACTGACGTCAGGCCAATACATGGACAGGCGTTGTGTGTTTTACCAGAAGCCGCTGCTCGAGTCCGGAACACTCGGTACCAAGGCGAACACGCAAGTCGTCGTCCCGTTCCTGACCGAGTCGTACTCGTCTTCGCAGGACCCGCCTGAAAAGTCGATCCCGTCGTGTACCGTCAAAAATTTCCCCAATGCCATCGAGCACACCATCCAGGTGAGCTCGACGTGTGCCCGAGTCAGCTAACGTCCAGTGGGCGCGAGAGGCTTTCGACGCCCTTTACGTCAACCCTCCGACCACGGTCAACCTGTACCTTTCGCAGCCCAACTTTGTTGAGACGACACTCAAATCCTCGGGACAGCACCACGACCAACTAAAGCAGATTGAAAAGTACCTCGTCAAGGAGCGACCGACGACCTTTACCCAGTGCATCGAATGGGCGAGGCTGCAGTTCGAGTCCGACTATGTGAACGAGATCAAGCAGCTCCTGTTCAACCTGCCCAAGGACCAGATCAACTCGAACGGCACGCCATTCTGGTCGGGCCCGAAGCGGGCGCCGGATCCGCTCGAGTTCGACATCAACAACGTGGGTGCATCGGGCAAAACCTCCGGGACAAGCTGACAATAGCCCCTGCACTTTGACTACCTTGTCGCCGCTGCCAACCTGCACGCGTTCAACTACGGACTTAAGGGCGAGCGTGACCCGGCAGTGTTTACTAAGGCCATAGAAGCGCAAAAGGTGCCCGAGTTCACGCCGAAGAGCGGCGTCAAGATCCAGGTCAACGAGAATGAGCCGGTCCCGCAGGATAATGATGGTGGGTGCGACATGTTTGTACACACTGACGCACAGACGAGGCGGACCTCGACAGCATCATCAACTCGCTTCCAGCGCCTTCGTCGCTGGCCGGCTTCCGAC
>CAUG01000342.1:60721-107347 GCA_000442785.1 Papiliotrema flavescens NRRL Y-50378
GCGTCCATGTGGGGTTCCAAGACGCCCGAGAATGCTTCGGCCGGCCCATCACGGCCGAGAACGCCGCCATCGACAGCTCCGAGTGAAAACAAACCAGCCACAAAGTCCTCGTCGTGGCTGCCAGCGGCCTCGAGCAAGACGCTCTACGGCGCCGCGGCGTTGGCCCTCGGCGCTGCTGCGGCCGGGACAGCTTATTACCGCCGAGAGGATTTCTTGAACGGCTGGAAGTGGGGCTTTGAGCATATGACGTTTGTGAAGAATCTGTGGGACGACCAGGCGATGAAGGCTCGGTTGGAGGGGATAAACGAGCTCGGCGAGGAGCGGAAGATCGTCTTTAGAAAGTGGGTCTAACGAACCCGCGTAGGCGCTCATGGCAGTTTCTATACCCACCTACCGCCAGACCCACCCACCAATCTCATTAGCCGGACATTCTGCATTCTCCCGCCAACGACGCATCCGCTGTATAGCCGCTTCGTACAGGCATCGAATACGCTCGCAAAGGACGAGGTCTCGGCGCATATGGGCATGTTCAACCCAAAGACCAATGACGGGTTCTACGACTTGGGTCTGGCGGTCGTGCGATGCATTGGCGAGCGCGTGGAGGAGGAAGGCGTAGGCCGTGTGGGCGAGGTCACGCTGGATGGCATGGAGGCGGAGGATGAGCAGGACGGCGGCGGGAAAGGTGGCGTGAGTGGGATGGTGGGGTGGAAGGAGGAGAAGCAGGGCGGCAAGGTCGTCTGGGTCGAGCAGTAGGGAAGTGTCGCGCAGCCATGGAGAGACTGTTCGACGGTTCTGATCGGCGCCAAACGCATCAGTTGTAATCCCATACGTGTAGCGAGCTCTCCGTCTCACTGCGCCGACACCGCCCCATGCGTGAGTCGGCGCTAGTGTTGTCCAGGGCCGAGCTTGGACTTTGGAGAGTGTGGAGCGAGGCACAAGTATGTGCGAGCAGGGCGGGCACCCGGGCGATCGGATCATCGGATACAGTCCGCGGGATCACGGGTGATCTTCACGACGTCACCATCAGGTAACATAGCTAAGGAACGCTTGATTGCGAACTCCACAGATGGTGACTACCATCGCCATGCGCACGAAATGTCTCGTCAAAAGGCACTTGGTGCTCGCCATTCATGACGGGCCAGCAGGCAGATGCGCGCTAGTGAGAGTTTGTCGCCGTCATGCTTGTGCATGTCTGAGTGGCAGACGACCGCCTTGGACTTCGCAGCTCGGGGATCGCCGCGTGCCGGTCCCGGCATCTGCCCCTCACGAATTCCCAGACACCGTGCACGAGCTCACCATCGAACGTGACAATGGCGTCAACGGGGGTCACTCAGATGCAGTAGAGCAAGCACAGTCGGTCACCCCGCGCATAGGCATAGTCATGGCAACGGGAATCTGGAATGAAAGAATATGGAATTCTCAGCTCTATGTATTCCCGAAGGTTGCCAAGGCGTGATCAGACGACTTCCCAATGGGGTAACTAAGGACCGATCAAACAAGGCACCATCAGACACGCGGTGTTGGAAATGATCATCAACTGAACGCTCAACGCTGCTCCAGCAGAACCACCTGACCTGAGCAAGGGATCTGCTTCTGCAGGGGTCGGTTCCTTTATCGTGGGATTCGGAACCGCACAATGCTTATCTCTCCGCATTGATCTAGTGCTTCTTCGCGCATCTCCTCCCTTGCAAGAAGCACTACAGTCGGCCAACACCGTCAAAAAGCTGGGCGTCACAGGGCAGAGATCGACGAGGGCCCGGTGGCGAACCCACCCCCAGGCTGTACTCCTCTGATGTTGCGCCGGTGGTTTGCAAAAAATGAGCCTGTCGCGCAAGAATCACGCCATCGTTCGTCTTTCAACTCTTTCGCTGCCAAAAACCGGGGAATGCTCCTCAACCCTCTCGATCTCCTCCACCGCGTCTCTCGCTTCCTGACGGGGTCAGGGACCGGGAGATGTGTAAGCTGCATAGGCAATGAAGCCATGACACACCCTCGGGTCTGACGTGCATGCTGACTGACCGCAAAAACTGACGATTGCCTTCTTGTCCGGTGTCGCAATACATCACGCCAGTGTCGCCATTTGTTCGCCATACCGCCATTTCATCCTTGGATCTGATCATCTTCTCACTCTATTCTATTTTCAGACCCTTGT
The DNA here is from genome assembly GCA_000442785.1 of Papiliotrema flavescens NRRL Y-50378. Classification (NCBI taxonomy): domain Eukaryota; kingdom Fungi; phylum Basidiomycota; class Tremellomycetes; order Tremellales; family Rhynchogastremaceae; genus Papiliotrema; species Papiliotrema flavescens. The sequence continues at coordinate 62,874 of CAUG01000342.1, forward strand.
CGTGCTTGGCTGCGGCTCAAAAACCTTGCTCAAGGAACAGATCCAGGCCGGCAAAGACGGACAGGTGGATTCGTGATATTCGTGCTCGACTCATCATCGCGACATCATAGGTATATAGACAGTTTGGGATCGATCCGAATATGGAAGCAGGCCCCTCCTCCGCTACGAATTCTCAAGCCGGTCTGTTCCCCAATCACGAAGGCGAACATTCCGAAACGATAACGCGGAGACCTACGCACCGCTCTCGACGGAGATCGACACACACGGATAGGCCGACTAGCAAGATGACGAGCTTCAAGCGGCGAGTGCAGAAGATCGTCGGGTACGACGAGAACGCGCCCCGATCGGTCGACACGGTCGACTGGGTCAAGTCGCACAAGGGCGACATCAAGCAGGATGTGAGTCGACTGGAGCGCTCCGGCGAGTGATTGCTCATCCCAGGTGGTCACCTATGTCCGCAGCTTGTTCCCGTTCCTTCAATGGGCACCGCGATACAACCTCACATGGCTGTATGGTGACCTGGTCGCGTAAGTCCACATGGAAGAACCTGAAGGCCGGCGCTGACAAAGCAGCGGTATCACCGTCGGTATGGTCCTTGTTCCGCAGTCCCTGTCCTACGCCAAGATCGCCCTCCTCCCGGCCGAGTATGGTCTTTACTCGTCGTTTATCGGTGTCTTGACCTACGCCTTCTTCGCCACCTCCAAGGATGTCTCTATCGGTCCCGTCGCTGTCATGTCTCTCGAAACCGGAAACATCATCGCCAAGGTTCAGGAGAAGTACGGTGATCTTTACTCTGCTCCCGTCATCGCCACCGCGCTCGCCTTCATCTGTGGTTTCATCGTCCTCGCCATCGGTCTCTTCCGACTCGGATGGATTGTTGAATTCAGTACGTGCAAGCCTTCCCCGCCCGTTTCTGGCGCTGACTCTCAGTTTCGCAGCCCGCCGTGTCCGGATTCATGACTGGTTCCGCCATCAACATCGCTGCCGGTCAGGTGCCTGCCTTGTTCGGTATCTCCAAGCTTTTCGACACGCGAGCGGCTACGTACAAGGTCATCATCAACACGCTGAAAAACCTGGGCCACAGCAAGCTCGATGCGGCCTTTGGTGTCTCAGCCTTGGTGCTGCTTTACGCCTTCAAGTGGTCGTTCACGTACCTCGGCAAGCGATACCCCAAGTACAACCGACCCTTCTTCTTCGCGCAGTGCCTTCGACACGCCCTGACCATCATCATTTTCACGCTCATCTCGTGGCACATTAACAAGCATACCCCGAAGAAGCCCCGCGTCGCTCTCGTCGGTACCGTGCCCACCGGTCTTCGACACGTCGGCCGTCCTGAGATCACCGGCGAGCTTATCGGTGCCATTGGCGCGCACATCCCCGTCGCGACTATCATTCTCTTGCTCGAGCACATTTCGATTGCCAAGTCGTTCGGCCGTCTCAACGGATACAAGATCAACCCGAACCAGGAGCTCATTGCTATCGGCGTGAACAACACTCTTGGCACATTGTTCAACGCGTACCCATCCACCGGATCTTTCTCCCGATCGGCGCTCAAGTCCAAGTCGGGCGTGCGAACCCCGGCCGCTGGTATCCCGACCGGTATCGTCGTCATCGTCGCCCTGTACGCCGTCGCCCCCGCCTTCTTCTGGATTCCCAATGCGACGCTCTCGGCCCTGATCATCCACGCCGTTGCGGATCTCGTTGCGTCGCCCAAGCAGTCGTTTGGCTTCTGGCGAGTTTCCCCGCTCGAGTACATCATTTTCGTGGGCGCGGTGCTTTGGTCCCTGTTCTACTCGATCGAGTCCGGTATCTACTGGTCGCTCGCCACCTCGGTGTTCCTCCTGCTCGTCCGAATTGCCCGACCCAAGGGCCACTTCCTTGGCCGAGTGCGCATCAGGCCCGAGAGCGCCGAGACTGGCCAGATCCGAGATGTTTACGTTCCACTTTGCGCCGCTGGCGGAGTTATGAACCGCGATGTGCCCGTCGAGAACCCGCCCCCCGGCGTCGTCATCTACCGATTCGAAGAGTCGTTCCTCTTCCCCAACGCGTCGTACATCAACGACAAGATCGTCGGCTACGTCAAGGAACACACCCGCCGAGGCAAGGACCAGTCCCTCATCTCCAAGGGCGACCGACCATGGAATGATCCCGGACCATCCAAGGCCAACGCCGCTGCGCTCCTCGAGGCGGAGAAGTCCAAGCCGCTCCTCAAGGCCGTCATCCTCGACTTCTCGGCCGTTGCCAATCTCGATACCACCGGTGTGCAGAACCTTGTCGACACACGCCGCGAGGTCGAGAAGTGGGCGGACAAGCCGGTCCAGTTCCACTTTGCCGGTATCCTCTCCCCCTGGATTCGACGGGCCCTCATCGCTGCTGGCTTTGGTGTCGGACACCTCCGTCATGGAAACGCCCTGGAGATTGCGCCGGTCGTGCCGCAGGACAACTCGCTCAGCCCACAAGACCAGGCGAGGCAGGACGAGGAGCGCCTCCAGACGGGCTCGAGGGGTCCTTCGCCCGAATCGTCGATCGCGGATAAGCTCGAGTCCGATTACAACCCGCAGACTCTTGAGGCGGGTGACCACTACAACGGACGCAATACCCGTGACTCGACCGAGTCGGACCGGACCGTCCCGCTCCTGGATCGCGCGACCCCCTTCTTCCACTTTGACCTCGCCGATGCGATCAATTCGCTTGATCTGTCCGAGGAGCAGAAGTGAGAGGACGGGATCGCTGGCAGGCGGTTGTTATAAGGTTAAAAGGGGTTTTCGTCATCGCTTTCATCAACGTAATCATAATTATCGCTGTCAACAACTATGTAGATGCAAGTAGATCAGTCACTGCATGCTCAAAAGATGCACATCATATGCATATGCAACGTATCTTTTTCCCACCGGTTGATACAATGGCACCGATACGCAACGGAGGGATTACACCAGCAACTTGCCGCCGCCCAGACCGTCTTTGCCAAATCGGCACATCTTCCGCGAAAGCTTCATCTCGCCAATGTGTATAGCTTTGCAGGCAATTTCTAGCTATAGCTACTCGTGAAAATCCATCCTCTGAGCCCGCCTACAACACCTCCCATCGCTGCCTGCCCATACTGATCAAACGCACAAACAGCTGCTCTCGCCTGCCGACCCGCGTAAAGTGCAAAGTCTTTCCCTCGAGCGAGTCCGCACCCATCGACTCTGCGAGCTGCTGCGTGACGTCCTTGAACCGGATCGTCAGACCCAGGCCCTCCACATCGGCGCCGCTGACCCATCCTAGCGCCATTCGCGGCATGGACACGTGCGACTGGGCATGAGCGTTGGTTCACGGAATAGCATCGCATTGCGCGGGGAGATCCGACGTACCTTTTTCAACTCGACGATATCGTCCACCGGCAGCACAAAGTCTTCCTTCGTACCGGTCAGGGGTACGAAGGCGATCTGGGGATGCGCTAGATTCTCATTCGGCATCTCCAAGACGATATGGCCGGATGTGCCGTCCAGCTTGGCCGGGTACTGATCGATCGACCCGGCGTCCTTCATGTTTCCTCTGAAGACGATTTTATCAATCTTGGAACCGATCTTTTCGGGCAGAGCCTCAATGTCAGCTTTGCATGATCTCCGCGTGGTGAAGGCGAGCGAAGACGTTGAGAGTGAGACGGAGCGTTACACACGTGTTTCTTGGCGCCATCGACTGACACATCCCCTCTGAACCCAGCCATCTTCTTGCCCGTCTTCTGGATCAAGTTCGTGATGGCCGCCTTGGTCTTGTGCTTGGTCTTGGTGACGGCTTCGGCGGCGCCGCCTTCCTGTTCCGCTTCGCGGACTTCGGCATCGTCTTCCGCCGTAACAGCCGCGGGCGTCGTGTCCTTGATCGCTTCCTTGGGCGTGCCAGCCAGGGGCGGCGGGCTAGTGTGAGCGCTTGGCCAGATAATGAAGAGGTGTTGACACTCACGGTGGGCGAGGAAGCGGGTGGCGCAACGCCTCGGCAACACGCAACAGATGAAGGGTGAGCTGTTGATCGGTAGGTACCCCGCTGAGAAGCGAGCTGGACGTCAGAAGAGGTCAGAAAGCCGACTACAGCCACGACTCACTTTCGCATATCGAGCAGGTCTTGCCAGTCCGGAACGAGCTCAACAAACTTCTTAGCCGCCCGCATGAGGAGCGGCTGTCCCCACATGCCAACGCCAAAGGCGAATGTTGCGCCCCGACCGAACCAGTCCGCGGGGACGAAGGTGAGTAGCAGCATCGGGGGAATGATGAACGCTCCGGCAAGCTTGAACCGAGCTCCACGGTCGGGGTAGGGCGCTGGTGGAGAGAGGGCACCGCTCGTCAGTCACAGGATCGCAAATATACCGCCTGCACTCACTTCGTCATGCGCTCCATGAAGTCTGCAAAGGCACCGAGACCGTCCTCGGTCATCTTGGTCATCTGACTGACCATCTCATCCCTCTTGCGCTTGGCTTCTTTCTGTGCGAGTTTCTTCTTCTCCTTATCCGACAAGTCCTTGTCCGTTTTGATCTTCTCGCCGCCGACCACGACATCGGCAGATTCGAGTCCCTGCTCGCCGTCCTGGGTCGGACGGTTTGTGACTTCGTCATCGGCATCGTCCTCTGAAACGCTGGAAGACGAGCTCTCCTCCCTCTTCTCGCCTACGTTGGCGTTCCCAGCTTCCTTGCCCGTCTTGCTACCATCCTAGATGTGAGATACGACCAGCAGGATGTGAGCCGCTTACGAAGATCAATCGAGTGGTGAATGCCTTGAGGATCGAAGTAGCTTCAAACGCCTGCTCCTCGGCCTGCTCCGCCTTGGACCGATGTACAGTCTTCGAATCGACATTACCCAGCAGACTCTCGTCACCTTTCTTATTGGTCGGGTCTGTCGCGGATGGGGGAACGAAAGGCGGGGGAGGAACCTGTCATCAGCAACTGATTCACCTGCGGTGGACCCGAGCAGGACATACTGGGGGAAAGAACCATCGCCTGCAGCCTGGGAAGCACACAATCGCGGCGAAAAAGCAGAACATTCCAGCAACGGCATATCCAAAAGCCCAGCAGATAAAGTACGCAGCGCAGAAGGACCCGGTCCTCCACCTCTCCTGTGGCTCCCACGACATGAGTCGCTGCACCTCCCGCATACCCATCATCGAGGATGGTCCGACAGCCGCGAACACCCGCTCGAGGTTCGACCTGAGCGTCTCAGAGTGCGAAGGCAGGTGGGGGAGGGTGGAGGGCCGCAGGTCTGGCTCGATCGGGGGGAGGTGCGTTGCGGGATGCAACACATGTGTAATTTGCTATTGTCAGCGGCTGCTTGGCTCATGAGTTCCGGGCTTACCGTGTCAAAACGTCGCAGCATGGCCCAGAGGCGGTCATCTTCCAGTCCAGACACAACTGTTCCCTTTGGCTTCTCGCCCTTGAGCTCTCGCGCTTCCGCCTTGGTCTTCTCGACCTCTCGCGAGACCACCGCGGGATGTTCATTCTGCACGGCGCGCTTTTGCTCTTCGGGGTGGGTAGTCGGGTTGGTGGGAAGTGCAGTCGGCGCCGACTCGGACGACGGGACATTCGGATCCATCGTTGCCGTGGGAGCTTGGCGCGACGGGTGCACAGGCGGGGTAGCGTAACTCTGCCCAGCAGGCGCCGCGGGGAGAACGCGCGGGACGCTCGGCTGACGTGACGGGTGTACGGGCGGCTTGGAAAGCACGTCCACTTGAGGTGCACTTGCTGCAGTCGTCTGTCCTTCTGCGACGCCCGTGGGTGAAATGGGAGGAACAGGTTGAACAGGTGCAACGGGCTGCGAGCCCAAAGTTGCTGCGGGATCGTCTTGCTTTTGAGCGATGTGTTCCGCCGAAGACGGTTCCGCGGTCGAGACCATCGTCGCGGCCTGAGCTTGGTGCTCCGGCGCTGCGTTTGGGCTCTCGCCGATGCCAATGGGTCTGCCTAGGTCCATCTTGGTGTAGAGAGAGGTGGACGTGTTGGTTCGAAACAGCCCGTGAGAAGCAAAAGTGCTCGAGGACGCGCTTGAGATGACGGTCGGGGGAGGGACGTATAATCCGGAACTTGGGAATTGTGTCATTGACGTCATTGTGGTCAACATGCCGAGAGAAACGATCGTCGCAGTGCATTTAGTGACGAAATGCACTCTGGTACGTCGTCTCTTCCCGCGTATCGTGTACGATATCCTGGAGCACGACGATGCGATGCATCCACCTTGTTAGTCTGATCCGCTACCTTGGAATCGAGCTAGCCATCTGGTCTTTCCGGAAAAATCGCGTCCACTGCACACGTATGGACTGATTGCCCGGACAAGGCGATTGTGGCGTGAGCGTTTCCGCAGTCGCGCCCGCAGCCCTCTCTTCATTTACACGTCACCGATGGCCTGGTTGCTGGAGGAGTCGAAAGAAGTCCAAAGAGCGTGGCGAGGACGAGCGCTGGAGCTCTAGTACTCAAGTGACGCGGGGATGCTGAACAGCGCTTCGACCATAATCAATCGTTTCGATCCAATGGTATGTCGTGCTCTCGCTGCGCGGAAGCAACACAAGATCGACGGCCAACATGCAGGAGACAGTGCCCGGCTACGAAAGGCATATCTGATTTGTTCGGCGCAACGAGCACTCCGGTTTGAATGGTGGAAGTTGCAGCGACGAAGCAAAGCACGGGCGGGCATAACCTGCATCTGCAATGACGACCCGATCACAAGAAGCACGCCAAAGCAGCCGCCAGAACAGCCCAAGTCCAGCCGCGGCCGAAAGCGGACTGCCGAGCCGCGGACGACTTCTTGCTGGTGGCCGAGGCAGACGCAGCGTTGACGGCAGTGCCTGCCGAGGTCTTTGAGGAGTGCGAGCCAGAGGTCTCACGCGAGGTGCTATCACTGGTGGCGGCGGACCCGGACGCAGACCCCGACGACGACGCCGTGGTAGCAGCTGCCGAAAACAGATCAGTCGACTGGTAGGTTACGCAGTTGGAGGACGCTGGGATGCGCGGCGTCCACGGCAGTGTGCTCGACGCAGGCAACGTGGCCGGCTGGCTCCAGGTGTACGCTGCGGTCAGCGGGCCACGCGGTTGAGAAAGACAAGTGCGAGCTCACTCTGCCCATCCGAGGTGTACGTGCCGACCTCGTCCTGGAGATCACCCTCGCACGACATGAAGACGTTGTTCTCGTAAGCGGCAGGCATGTTGTAGTTGCAGCCGATGATGTCGTAGATGCTGACTCGTCACCGATTAGCGAGGCAGAGGAATGACACGGCATACTTTTGGCAATAGTTGTGATCGTCGCCCGTCCAGTTGGGGTCGCACAGCTTCATGCAGAACGTCGGACCGTTGAAGAACTGGTTCCAGCTTTGAGTCTGCTGGTACGTCGTGTTGTCTCCCGAGGGCAACGACGTCGAGTACACAAGGCCGCCGAGTGGGTTGCCCAAGTAGTCGGCTCCGTGCGGGTCCAGTTCTCCACCTCCATCGTTGGCTGCGAGATTGACTTTGGTGTTGTCGATCCAGCCTGTGATTTGGATGTATGCGGGAGTGCGCATGAACTGGCATGAGACTTGCAGCTGTGAGATGGTAAGACGACCCATGACCCACCTGGAGTCCCGAAAAGGTCCCGGCGGGGAGCAGCCGCCCACCATGACCAGCTTTGGTGCACTGAGTTTAGCGCTTAGAGATAGACATCGGAGCGAAGCAGTATTCACATATTTCACCACGGCGGCCTCGATGTCGCCCGTGGTCTCGTTGGGAGTCAGGCCCGGTGAACCCCAGATGCAAAAGTCTGCTCATCTGCTACAAGCAACGCGACGCGACGTAACGGACACGACACGCACCGTCGATCGAGTTGAACTCCAGAGTCTGGCATTGCGAGTCCGGACCCTCGGTGGTCGAGTTGCATTGGTTGTCTTGGCTCAGCGTCATCCCGTGGGTTTACCCACATCCAGATTGAGGTCCGCGGCCGATAGGGTAGGGGTTGACCTGGTACGGCAGCGCCGAGTACGCGTAGTAGTAACTGGAGCTCAGCTTGATCGCTAGCAGGGGCGGCGTGAGGCCTACTCGGTCAAGGGCAGGGGAGACGTCGTCTCGTACGTCGTTGTCTGGCTGTATCCGACGATGTCGACTTGGGCGGTGGGAGCAGGGGCCGTGGTGATGGTAGCTGGCGTCGCCGCCCGGGCGGTCGCTGGCAGTACTGCCGCAAGCACAAGCGCAGCAAACATGATTGAGACGGATGGGCCATGCTCTCGACCCGCGATGCTTCAGTATATAAAGGGCGCGCCGGCATGAGGACGCGTCGGTGATGTATACAGCCAGTCGGCCTAAATATAGGGCAAGAAGCGGTGTCAACGGCCCACAATAGCGACCAGAGACCATGTAGGTTCTCGACCTGTCGTGATTGTTTGCGCACAGTCATCCTCGCCGCGTTCCGTTCACAGCGCCGAGCGCGGCCGGTCAAGCTGGAGTCAGGTGCAAGCTCGACAGATCCAGACCAAACAATGATCGCATCGGCTACATATCGCGAATTGGAGCTAGCACGATGTTCTCGCCGGAAGCTTGGCACGCTCTCTACACATATATAGACCGATCACGCGGGTTACGTCAGACGTCGCGCCCTTTATGTCCACCCGTTGCGCCCGCTGCGCCCGCTGCACTCACCTCATCTGCATGTCAACGGACGCCCCACAGCTCGACCCCGATCTTGTCTTACCAACGTGGCCGCGGCGAAAGCGGGGTAACGACTTCCCTGGACGTCGAAGCTGTTCACGATGCTTTGCACCGCGTCCACCTCCTGCTGCTCGAGCTGCACTTGGGTCGCGCCCAGGTTAGAAACAATGCGCTCGGGGCTGGTCGAGCCTTGGAGTCCGATCACTTGAGGCGAGAGGCGCAGGATGAACGCGAGAGCGAGCTGTGCCGCCGTCACACCCTTCTCGTCGGCGATCTCGCGCACCTTCTCGCCGAGCTCGAGATTCTGCCGGTCAGCGCGTAGCGATGCAGACGCGCCTCATGGCCAGGAGCCAGAAACATGCGCTACCCTCCAGGCAGGTAGCAAGCGACCTGTGAACGGCTATTCAGGCAACAGACGCCGCCGCGAGGAAGCGCACCTTGGCAAAATTCTCGCCCTGGAAGCGGGGGAACTGCCTCCTATTGTCGTCCTTTGGCAGATCGTCGATGGTTCTGTACCGCTGCACGAGCATGCCTCGGCCAAGGGGCGAATAAGCAGTGAAGGCAATACCGAGATCGTCACATGCGTTGACCACGTCGAGCGCCTCTGGTTCGAGGTTGAACAGCGAGAGCTCATTCTCGACGAGCGAGACCGGGTGGACTGCGTGCGCTTTGCGGAGCGTGGCGGCGGTGACTTCGCTGAGGCCGACACTGCCGAATAGATCTTCAGATTGCAGTGTTGCGAGGTTTGTCATGAGGGTTTCGGTGGGGCTTGTGCTCAGTTCGTGGCATTGCTCTCGTCGGCCCGCCCCTTGGGGAAGGGGGACTGTGGGGGGGAAAAGGATGAACGTACACATCGTCTGGCATGCGCGAAACCACGAACACATCCAGCTTCTTCTCCCCCAAGGCCGCCTGGATGCCCATGACGTCCTGTCTGAGAAAGTCGCGCCTGCAATGAGCGCCCCGCCCCAAGAGATACATGATTTACCTCACTCCCCGGACAGCTTGTGCCCCAGCGAATCCACAGCGCCTTTGACGCCGACGACCACCCTGTCCTTGTAGTCTGGGTACCGATCGAAGAATGCTCGAACCAGCTTGACGTTGGCGAACAAGTCGTCAGGCGGCCCGTAAAACTCGGCAGAGTTGAGATAAGTGGCACCTGCGTCCACGGCGGTCCTGGCTGTGAGCACACCACGCCCAGTGCCAGGAGGGTCCAACGGACTTGATGGCGCGGATGGCTTCTTCGCGAGGAACGGTCTGACCCCAGGTGAAATTCATCAGCCCCAGGCCGATCCTCCCCACTGGGGTATCATTGATCTGCGTCGACATGTTCCTGGTCCGACCTGAGGAGGAGCGAATAGTACGGACGAGTATACCCGCCGGTTGAGCTGGCTTGCGAGGGTGGGCAAGGACACCTGGGCTCGTCCCTGACTGCTCAGCTGGGAGCTTTGGATGCGCAGACCAAGTAGCGGAGCTGGATCCTTGCATGCATTCGTTATAAGTAGACCGAGATACACGGTTGTTGAAGAGTCAAAAGGTCCGGTGACGCCTCGGTCAAGTGGAGGAGGTGGAGGCATCACAGCAGACACCCACACTGCCTGAGACCGTAACGTCATGTGCACGACTTAGTATCGCCGAATGCTGCTGACCCGGGACTTGTCCTCGCACATGCTTGCACATGCTCGTGCGGACACTCGCTCGAGTATACAAGTGTTACATCTGCCTTGAGAAGGCGTGCTAACAACACGGTGGCCGGTCACCAAAGTGGGCCAAACCTGTTCTCTAAAGCTACACGAAATCCCACCTCACAAGGCATGCGTCGTTGTCGCGGTCTCCAGCTTAAGCTCATCCACCTTCTGCGCCAGCTGGTCATCCAGCATCTTTGGCACGGGCTTCCTCCTCCCCTTGCTCTGCGGAGACGTCTTCGCAGCCGACGCACTGGAACCGAACTCGCCAGTCGAATCGTCGAAGATGATTGTTCCGTTTCGCGAGGATGTCTCTGGCGTCATGACGACCGCAGCAGGCGTGCTTGGGCCAGACGTCCTGCCTCCGCTCTCTGAAAGGCCGAAGCCGAGTCCCTGGGGCGACGTCGGATCATACGCCGTGGCGTGCGAGACAGGGCGCGTCGAGAGAGTGTAAGGCTCGTACACCCTCTGCACGCCGCTGTTGATCGACGAGGGGAAATAGCTGTCTCGGGCTGACAAGGGCTGCTTGATCGGAGGTGGCGTGACGTTCGACTGGATCTGGTGCGAGATCCGCTTGAGGCCCGTCATTGCCTTTCCGGCGCGGCCGGACAGGGTGGAGAAACGGGATGTGGAAGATGCGGGCGTCGTGGGAGTGTCAGAATCGGCGGACGAGACGGATGCGGAGCGTGATGGGCCAGCCGCGGTATACGAGTATGTCGACGGTGTCTGAGCGGGCTGGGACGGGTGGAGGAGGAAGCCGGGCGGCGTGTAGACGTGAGAAGGGAAGTGCGAAGGCCGGGGGCCTTGAGCGCCAGGGAAAGTTGGAGCTGCGCGTCAGCGAGACGTGCAGTGGAATCCTCGGCTCGACTCACGGGTGTAGACCCCACTCGAGCTGCGACGCGCCTGCGTACCGTCTCGTACGCGCAGCGGGTCCTTGCCTAGCCCAGCTGGCGACTTCTTGCGGCGGCCAAATGTGACTGTCTCGGTCTCGGGAGAGACGGGCATCGGAGGTGGACTACCGCGGTCGGACGATCCACAGGCGGATAGTGCGGGGGTGTAGGGTGTTGTCGAGTCGCCAAACGGCTCATCGACGGGGAGGAGGTATGACGATTGGGAAGTGAGGGGCGGAGGGGCCTGCGACCGCAGGCGCGAACGTGGGGGGATCACGGGAGGTGAGGTTGACATGTCGTTGAGGTATGACTGAGGTGTAAGTCTTGTCCCTTTGGAATGAAGATGTGGCGAGCGGCGACGTGTAGAGAAGGACGGAAGATGGAATACGATGCAAAGTGATGTAATGAGGTGCAGATCGTCGACAAGCTTTGGGCCGGGCACGGTGGTAGATGGGCAATTACGTCGCCCAGGCCTCTCGGCGATCACGATGACGACGGGGATGATGGCGATAGCGTTGCGATGGGAAGAAGAAGGTTGACTGCGTTGACGGAGCGATGGCAACGCGCCAGTGTCTCATATCGAAACCAACCAGCCAACGACGGAGATACGGGAGCACGTCCCCACACACAGCACACGACACTTCCTCTCTCGCGCGTAAGACTCACCTTGGTCCAGATCTCTGACTTGGCTCCGGATGCACCAAGTCCCTGCAGACCCAAAGACGATGATCCCGCGAACCTGACCGAGCGGCGCTTGTCCGAGGTCGCACGCAAGTCCACCTGACTCGTGTATCCGAATCGACAGTACCCGTTCAACGGCGAGTCGTCCTCTTCCAAGTCGTAGCTCTCGGCCCAGTCGAACAAGTCGTCCCAGACCACCGAGTGCCGCGCGGTATCAAATGTGAGGTGCAGACGAGGCGGCGGGGCCGGGAAGAACAATGACGGGTTATCTTGCAGGTGGTACAGTGATGAGTAGCTGCTGTGAGGCTGGGCGTGGGCGTGGGCGTCCCGATGGAGCGGGGTGGCTGTGTGATCTGAGACACGGCCGCTGGGCGATTCCGCGCGCCGTCCGGCGCTGCGGTAGAGGGACGACTCTCGCGGGGACACGAGTGGCGCCTTCCCGGTTGCACTGCGACTCTTGGTGCGTGGCTTTCGGCGCAGCGGGGTCGACGAGGATGATGGACGCGAGGAGGTGTTGTTGTTGTTGTTGGTGGTGGTGTTGTGAATGAATGGCCAGGTGAGGGATAGACGAGGCATGTTTTCGTGTGGTCACCGGTTGGGCAGGTGGGCGGGGGGTTAGGGCTATCGTTTTTGTGCCTTTTGCACCGGGGGCGCAGTATTCCTGAATCCGGTCAGGCAGAGCCTAATTATTGACGGTTCGCTGAAAAGTCGTCGGCTCGTCGAGAAATAGCACAGACACAACGATGGAGTGGATGGATGTGAGGTGCAGTACAACTGTCGTTGAAGCTTGGTACATATACTTCAGGCCATATCTCCTCTGCTAAGGAAAAAGACGTCGGCATCGTTGCTGGCCATCGATCGCTCGTCGACAATGCCCGCTTCGCCAATCACCCACTCCCGCACACACCTCGGCCGCTTCTGTTCTTCTGCCTAGAACGCGTGAGATCGCCGCTAGCGGGACTGACAGTCATCCAGTTACGCTTCCACGGCCCCGAGCCGGACTGCATACGCCCGCGTCCGTCGCAGAACAGTCTGGTACGGGGCAAGCTGGACGAACACCTCATGGGGGACCGCGCGCGAAGCCCAGGGCGCTGCGAAATAGAACATTCGTAACATTCGTAACGCTCGCACGGATCGCGAGGATGCGCATCTGCGCATATTGTTACCAGGTCCAGGGGTCCAGCCGTTGTCCTGAGTGCCCTCATCAGCGTGCGCAGAACGTCTATTGTTGTCCCTCGCAGGGCCATGAGCATGTTGGGGAGGAAAACTTTTCGGTACACCCCATAACCGGATAAGGTATTCGAGGGTGAGGGTGAGTCATGCGATCGACGTCGTCGTACCTCACAGAGCCCGCGCACGAGGCAGCCCAAAAGCAGCCGTGACGAGACCGGCGTAACTAATATTTTCGGGGTTGCCCAGGGGTCGGGCAAACGTAATGGTCTGGATTCAATTTACGGCTTCCGAACAGTAAAAATCGGTACGGTCAGAGCAAGGGGTAATCCAGACTTTCGGTATCGCAGCTGCAGGGGCTTTCTTGGGGATATCATGCATGCACGACGCCAGTGACGATCGGCGCGTGGCAGCACGTCTCTCGAACGTTGAACCTGGCGTGGCCATAACCCGGAGCTCACCGCTCATGGGAAAGGAAACGATAATCGAGGTTCCCGGCTGGTGTCCCTCACCTTTAGGCATACTTTCTGGCGTCTCAGTGACACTCCCCAGCAACGACGGGGCTTCGCGGGGCCAAGGATCGTGGGGACGAAGCGCACATGTAGCCCGTTATCAAAGGTCGAGATCCATTTAGAGGAGCACGACTCGCATCATACTGCTGAGATCCCAGTCTTGCATGTCAGACCACCTGCGCGTCCGCTTCTTATCTCAAAAACAGCCTCAAAAGCAGTCCTGGATGCTCAGAGTCGCGTGGGAGTGCTTGTGATCCACAGAAGGTGCACGCCCCGCGCATCACTGCAACAAAGACGCGCGCCATCGGACCGCCTCGTACCCCCACCCAATATGCAGGATCGCACTAGCAAGCACCAACCACGTGCTCTGTCCCCAGTAGATCGCGACAGGGTCGCCCTCGCTCGTGTCCCCTCCAACGGCATTTCCAATGATTGCCGCCTGCGCGATGAACGCGATCCACGTGAACAGAAAGACCACGACGACCGAGACGAAGTGGATCTGCGCGAGCGCCCAGACTTTGTCGGCGTTCGGCGCCGGGTCCGCGCGGTACGAGTACCGGATGGTGTAGGTGTGGTGCACGCCCGCGGCGAGGACGAGCGAAAAGGTCACGACGGACGTGACGGCCACTTTGGACAGGTTCTTGGCTATGTCGTCCGGCAGCGCGAAGCCAAAGTAGTCGCGGGGAAGCTGGTACTGGTATCCCCGGTTGATGCAGCCCAGGCTGTCGGTTGTTTGTAGGTTGCTCACGTTGTAGCCGCAGCTGCCGTTAGCCGTGTCCAACATTGCACGTTGTACGATGCGCCTAGTCCCGCCTCGATATCGAGGGAAAGCGCAGCAGAACAGCTCACAAGTTGGTGATACCGAAGCGGACCTGGCATCAGCGGCACAATGACTATCAACTCACCGTGAGCGTCTGTGTGTTGGCACTGGCATACCACACACTCTCAGCACTCGCAAATGCCGCGATGGCGAGCAAGACACACGACAAGAGGGGGTAGAGGAGGTGGATCGTCAGTCCGACCGTTCTGTCCGGCTTGCCCATTGCGGTATCAGTACTTTGGAATGAGTGTGTCTTATATTCCTGGAAAGGTCACGAAAGCGAAGCGGGGGAAATGGCGATGGAGCCACAATAACAAGCAAGTGCACTGCATCGGTTCTAGACTCTTCGACGTGTGCTGTCTCCTCTACGCGGCGGACTTCGAATGCGAACACCTCGAACGCGTTTGACGATGAAAGGATATCTCATCACGGGATAATGTCACTCCTCGCCCACATCCCTATACCGTCATCGGACCCCCGAGCGTTGTTTCTGCAAGTCAGCGGGGAGCCCATAGCGCTAGCGTTCAGACCCACTCCAGCTTCTGCGCCATGACCTTGGCGAACGGCATCCGCTTGCCCTGCCATCAGTCGCCGTCCGAGAAAGTCCGACCGAAAGACGCACCACCACATGCAGCGCGGCGATCAGCTTCTCCCCGACATGCCTCAAGCGCGCGACCCGCGGGTCGTCGACCGGAGCCGTCTCTAGCCTGAACGCAAGCTTGAACATCGTTCGCCCGCCAGAGCTCCACGTGCCCGGGCCCATCAGATCATACCCAACTGCTTATTAGCCTACTGCACTTGTCAGACACGAAACATGCAGCTCACCAAGCTCCGAGTCGCCAGTAGCAGACAGGATGTCGATCGCGCTGACAAGGTGTTCGGCGCTATCGACAGCGCTGTCCACGCAGAGCTTGTACTGCGGGCTCTCGTCCGGCAGATCCACCGCTTCTCGCAAGAGCAGGAGCACCATGGTACTAGCGTCAGCTTTTGCTGATCTCACCACGCTTAACGTACAGGTGAAGCATCTGCCATGCTTGACTTCTTGGTCCGATCTTCGACCCTACGCCAATGTTGTCCAATACGGGTAAAGAGCCCATATACGCCAAAGTGACTTGCTTGAGACTGGCAATACGATCGTCCGTGACGGTCGCAGATGGAATGTCGTACAGCCTGGTTCACGTCAGCTTGAGTCAGGAGGACCAGGATGCGCGCAATGGCCAGCGCACCTCGTAGCCTTGTTCAGCAAACACAAAGCCTTGATCTGGGCGCAATAGTCCGTATCGCTCCAGCCGGTGCAGGCGTTCCCGGCCAACAGGTCTGTGATGGACGTGTTGTCGAGCAAGACAGCAGGCTAATATTGTCAGTACGAGGTCGGAAACCAAGCAAATTGACGCATGAGCTCACGTCGTCATAGTTGTCCCGCGGGAAAGGCGTGGTGATCTCCTCGTCGTTGATCACTGCCAGTCAGCACGTACAACGCATGTACAGCGCGACGTCTAGTCTCATACTCACGGGAGGAGAAGCCCCAGCCGGTACTCAGCGCCTTGTCTGCGAGGTACACCTGCCAGCTGACTGTCAGTTGCGTGACACTCCCGGCTCATCAGCTTACAAGAGATGTATGCGGTGGCCCAGTTCGCGGCCGGTTCGGGGCGGCTCGACCAAGGCCGCCTTGTATCTCATCGCTGCAAGGCGTCTATGCCGTTCTAGCTTGACGCTGTCGATGCTGCTGCCCGCCACAAATTGCTCTCCCACGCCGGACAGCTTGCCGAGACCAGCTGCCCACACGAGCGACACTGCTCCGTGGCCGTCGCCCCATGCTTCGAGTAATCTCGCTCCCTCGAGGCATGCCAAAGTCCGGATATTGTTCGCTGCGACGATATCGAGCAGTCTCGAGTCCGCGACGGCTAGGGCGTGCTGTGAGTGCAGTCGGGCGGGCGTCTCGATCTTGCTCAGAATCTTGCGGTACCGCTCGGGAGTTGACAATGCTGGGGACGGGGAGAGGGGGAGCAGGAACGGGATGAGGGCGAGGATGAGGGCAGGGTGAGGCGGGGACTGAGACTGAGGGAGGAGGCGAGCGAGGAACGACGTCGGATGTACCGTACGGTGAAGGAACGGAGTGGCCTGGGGGTTGACGTATAGCTGCAGTCTACCATGAGCTCGACACTGGACGGACTGACGCAAAAGCTCACAGGTGGCCGACAATCTTCTCACCAACACCCTTGCCGCCTTCGACCGCCTTGACGATCTCGCTCGCAATATCCACTTCATTCATCGCCTCCCAAGCGAAGCCGGCCGCCGGGATGACATCGCTCGCCGCAGCATCCGCGAGCGTCATCAGCGTCGTTTCCACGCTGCTGCCGTTCAAACCTCCGAGTGCATCCAGGTCGCCGAGGCCATTAACCTCCGCGGCCCAATTCGACATATCGCCAAACGTGAAGCCCAGCTCGGGGGCAGCACCCTGCGCGCCCGCATCGACCGCTCCATTCGCCGTCGCACTCATCCCGTGGCTCTGAGCGAGTCGGTCCCAGAACTCCTGTGCTGGAGTTTCGACCGCCGCCGTGCTATCGGGCAGAGCAGTGCCTACCGCTCCAGCCGCAACGAGCTCGGCGAGCGGCTCGTCCAGCTTCTTCTCAAGCTCGGCAAGCCTGTCCTCCAGCATGCGCACTTTGCTACGCTGCTTCTTCTGGCTGTATATACACTCTTTGCCGGCGCGCACGCATGCAAGGCACGAGGGCTGTTCGGCCGAGCACTTGAGTTTCCGCTTCTTGCAGAACTCGCATGCTCCGCCCCGGGCGAGCATGTTGATTCGCGGCGTGCCTGCTTTGCGCTTGACGCCAGCTGAGACGTCCCCATCGGCACCCTCGACATGGCCATCCGAGTCCACACCGGTGGTGTAAGGCGCGGGACTGGCAGATGCCTCCGCCCCAGCGTGAGCAGGCGTTGAGGCGCCCTCACCACGCAGTGCGGGATCGAGAGGGGGAGAGGATCGGGACGGTGCATCGGCGCTGAGCAGTATCTTCATGGCCCGCTCGGTGTCCGCCTCTCCAGGTTCTTGGCGGATAAAATAGCCACCCTCGTCCAGCAGGCTCTGGCCGTGACCCGCTGAGCCAACACGATCGGATGATGCCTGCTCGGTGCTGGCCTGCATGAAGCCGTCCTCCGTGAAAGACGGCATGGGCGCCTTGTCCCCTTCGTCCTCGGCCGTGGTGGCCATGATCGAGGCCTCTATGGATCCGTCCGGGCGGGGCACGGGTCCAAACATGTTCAATCCTGGTGTCGGTGAGATGACTTCGACAGGTATGCAACTCACCTAGATTGGGATCGAACGAGGCCGGAAAGGCTTCTTGTTGAGGCATGATGGGATGTGCGGTGGACCTGTCTGGTGGAGGATACACAATAACAACAGTCGAGGGGACGGAGAGGGAGTTGAAGCTCCGCATTGTTGGCCATCTCCACGCCGAGAGTCCGGAAGCGCGCCTAATCTCGCCAAATAGGCTCACAGAAGGCTGCTTGGGTACCTTATGGGTTAGGCTCACGCGACACGCGCGGGTGCGATTTGGGTGGAGGGACCGTGCGAGCTGGAAATTCCAACAGACCATCTATACTCCATCCATCCCATTCCATTACCGCTCAACACAATGTCAGTCGGAGAGATCAACCCAGGACAGGCAGTCTACGCCCAGGACGAGGTGAGCGGCGGGTCGTCTCGCTCAAACCGCCCCAAACTGACCCGTAGAACGGTCGACCGTTCATCATTGTTCGGTAAGCCTCAACATCGGGCTTCTCCCCTTCGCGTCTGGTATGATGGCGCTTATGGAACAGTGAACAGGGCAGGAAGGTGCGAACGCATGGCCTTGAGGCGATTCGAGTGAGCTGATATGTCGGACGCTGCGGCCCGAGCTGACACGTTAGAGCCACATCCTTGCTGCTCGAGCTGGTTCGTGGTCGAGGTATGATACAGGCGAAAGCTCATGACAGTGACCAACATCATCAAAACGTCCTTGGGACCACGAGGTCAGCTACCAGCAGCGCTGCGCGCACCTGAACTGACGTTCAGGTCTGGACAAGATCCTCATCTCCCCGGACGGTGACATCACCGTGACCAACGATGGAGCGACTATTCTCGGTCAAATGGAGGTGGAACACCAGATTGCGAAGCTGCTGGTCGAGGTGTCCAAGTCGCAGGACGATGAGATTGGAGATGGTACCACGGGTGTTGTTGGTGAGCTGCTGAGTACCCGACAAGGATGACAGTCGAACTGATGCCAGTCTTGGCGGGCGCGCTGCTGTCGTCTGCTTTGACGTTGCTCGACAGGGGTATACATCCTATCAGGATTGCGGACGGATACGAGAAGGCGTGCGAGGTTGCGATCCAGGAGCTGGACCGTGTGGCCGACAGGGTGAGTGGGAAAGTCTGATCCACAACAGGTGTCGTGCTAATGTCAGATCGAGTTCAGCCCGGAGGACGTGAGCAATCTGCACAAGACTGCCAAGACGTCGTTGGGGTCGAAGATGTGCGTGCAACTTGACTCTTGTCTCGCTCCACCTGGACTTCCTTCCGCGAGAGATGCTGACTCTAGTGTGTCCATCGCGCACGACAAGTTCGCCTCGATAGCTGTCGACGCCGTGCTCTCGGTGGCCGATCTCGAGCGACGTGATGTCGACTTTGAGCTGATCAAGGTCGACGGCAAGGTTGGTGGTTCGCTCGACGACACATCTCTGGTCAAGGGTGTGGTGGTCGACAAGGACATGTCGCACCCGCAGATGCCGAGCACGGTCAGGGACGCCAAAATCGCTATCCTCACTTGTCCGTTCGAGCCACCCAGGCCGAAGACGAAGCACAAGCTGGACATTGAGAGCGTGGAGGAGTACAAGAAGCTCAGGGAATACGAGAAGGAGAAGTTCTTGGACATGATCAAGCGGTGCGTGAAGACGTTGAGCGAAACGGATTGGGCGCTGATCCGTCAGGGTGAAGGACACGGGCGCCAACCTGGTCATTTGTCAATGGGGTTTCGACGACGAGGCGAACCACTTGCTCATGCAGAACGACCTGCCGGCTGTCCGATGGGTTGGAGGACCGGAAATCGAGGTGGGTCGACGCAATATGCAAATTTGTCGTCTCGCTGACATCCAGCTCATCGCCATCGCTACCAACGGCCGCATCGTGCCTCGGTTCGAAGACCTCTCGCCGGAGAAGCTGGGACGAGCGGGACTTGTGCGGGAGATGACATTTGGAACAACGAGAGAGAAGATGCTGGTCATCGAAGAGTGCGCCAACTCGCGGGCGGTCACCGTCTTTGTGCGAGGAAGCAACAAAATGGCAAGTTTGAGCTCAGTTTGCGGTCGACAAGCGCGCTGACGACAGATCATCGACGAGGCCAAGCGAGCTCTGCACGATGCGTTGTGTGTCGTCCGAAACCTGGTACGGGACAACCGAGTGGTGTACGGAGGAGGAGCCGCGGAGATTTGCGCGTCGATTGCTGTGTCGAAAAAGGCCGATGAGGTGGGTTGCAGATCTTTCGACTTTAGATGACCGCTCACGCCAGATCCCAAGCATCGAGCAATACGCCATGCGAGCGTTCGCTACTGCCCTTGACGCTGTCCCCCTTGCTCTCGCCGAGAATTCTGGTCTGTCGCCCATTGACACCCTTGCCGATGTCAAGTCGCGTCAAGTGACGGAGAACAACCCGCGTCTGGGTATCGACTGCCTGGGCAAGGGCGAGAACGACATGAAGACGCAGCACGTATACGACCCCCTGATCTCTAAACGACAGCAGTTCTTGTTGGCCACGCAGGTGGTGCGGATGATTCTGCGGGTGGACGATGTGATCGACGCGAGCGCGTTCCAGGACGAGTAGACAGTGAGAATGCGAAGATACAGATGTATGCATTTAGGCTGCAGCGAGCTGGAACAAGCATTGCATGGAGATTGCGGGAACAAGCTTATATGGTGTGGGGTGGGAGACTCCGCTTGGGGGGATACTGGATTAAAAAGGGTCGGAGACGGGGCGGGCGGGACAGTTGGGTGGGTGGAGCGGGTCGAGCCGATATCGCCGAGCGGAGAAGCAGGGGCAGGGATCCGATAGCGGTTAAACTAGCGGCGAATCGGGCGAGATGAGGAGGACGGCCCGGTCAGGCCGGGACTTACCGAGAGCGAGATTGAGGCGACATCCGCGAAGCATGGGCTGTAGCCGTCTTTGCAATGCACAGGGGCCACTGGACCAGCTGCTCTTAACGTGACCCGTCCGTCTCGCCCCGACTCTGCACAACATTCACTCGTTCCGTTCCATCATCGCCCAGCATCATCGAACGACTGCGAACAATAGAGACCATCAATCATTGACATCACTGTGAGTAGGCCATCTCCTGAACATGACGTCGAAGCGCGCCTTCTAGCCCGTCGCTTACCACCGTCTCTTCCTTCTCCACAACACCCCTCCTAACACGTCTACGGCCGTACCCCCACCCCCGACCTCGACCGCTCCTCGCCTCTCACCTGCACTTCATCACACTTGCACAGAACAGTATACCACCCCACCCACCCAACCACTAGCAGCCACCATGTCGCACACGAACCCCTCCGCCGAGCTCGAGCCCCCTTCCACGGACCTCATCACCCTCACGCGACATATCCTGTCGCAGCAGGCCGCCCTGGGCGAGCGTGCCTCGGGCGACTTGACTCTGCTTCTGATTGGTATTCAGGTGAGTTGGGCTTCTGAGGCGGTTATTCTCCCTCTTCCCCACGCGATCCCCCACGCGTTACATCTCCAGGGTTTCAAGTCTTTATCCCGCTGGCTAACTCACGGCGGGCGCTGCTATTTGCTCGCAGGCCGCGCACGCGCCTAGGCTCAGCGACGAACGAACAGTCAACGCGCATAGACCGGCTCAAGATTACCCAGAATCACGCTGACCCCAGGTCACGTCAAAGTACATCGCTTCGAATGTGCGAAAAGCGCGACTTATCAACCTGGTCGGCCTGGCCGGCGCATCAAACGTCCAGGGCGAGGACCAAAAGAAGCTAGACGTCCTGTCCAACGACATCATGGTGAACGCCCTGCAGGCTTCAGGCAAGTGCAGCGTCATGGTCTCGGAGGAGATTGACGAGGCGATCCTGGTGTCGGGCTCGAACGGGACCTAGTGCGTGACCGGAGTTTCAGTGCTCAACACCCCGTTCCGTCGGCTGACGTGCAGCTGTGTCGTGTTCGACCCGCTGGACGGATCGAGCAACATCGACGCCGGTGTCAACGTCGGAACGATCTTTGGTGTTTACAAAGTCGTGAGTGGGCGCTTCGCCACGGGCTTAGCAGCTTGGGGAACGGGGCTGATGGCAGAAACCCGGATCCAAGGGGACGGTCGAGGACGTGCTGCGTCCCGGATCCGAGATGGTCGCGGCGGGGTACACGATGTACGGTTCGTCGTGCAACTTGGTGCTGTCGTGCGGGCAGGGCGTCGACGGATTCACGCTCGACGAGGCGCTCGGAGAGTTCATTCTTACCCACCCGGACATCAAGGTCCCCTCGCGCGGCAAGATCTACTCGTTCAACGAGGGCAACTCGATGCACTTCTACCCGCCTGTCGTGTCGTACCTCGAGAGCGTCAAGTACCCCAGCAACGGCAAGCCCTACTCGGCGCGATACATCGGCTCGATGGTCGCCGACGTGCACCGCACGCTGCTGTACGGCGGCATCTTCGGGTACCCGGACGACAAGAAGAGCAAGGACGGAAAGCTGCGGATGCTGTACGAGGCGTTCCCGATGGCGTTCTTGACGGAGCAGGCCGGCGGCCTCGCCACGACGGGCACGCAGCGTATCCTCGACGTCGTCCCCACGTCCATCCACGGCCGATGTCCCGTCTTCCTGGGATCCAAGGAGGACGTCGAGGATGTCCAGCGCTTCTACGCAGAGTACAAGGGCGAGAAGAGGTGGTAGGTAGGCTGTGCGTGGGCGTAGCAGAGAAGTCTTGAGCCCGGTTGTCATACGATATGTCCCTCAGGTGTCTTGCATGCATAGAAGGCTGTATATGATGGTCCAAGGTGACTCACTGCCGACGACGCAGGGTCAAAACGGTGAACGGTGACAAACCAGGCCCCGTGTAGTCGATCGTACTCGGGCCGTCGTCCCGGAGTACCGCAGAGCCGGGTTCCCGGACCGGCGGCGATCGCGAAACGCTCTGGCGGCAGTCTCTACGTAGATACAACGACTAGTGGCCTTCGGCGTCGACAGGCCCAGCCTGACTTGCTGGACGCTGATCGACGCGGAAAGATCTGCAGCGCTCTATGATCCATGCATCTGCATCCGCTCTTTGTATGGGTGACTCGCACACACGTTCACCTCTTCATTTGCTCGTCAATGCAACGTTCCGACACGGGCAACATGAAGCCCTTAAGACAACATAGCAATCAAGTGGCTCGACAACACCTCCTGCTCCTCCGCCACGGCTGGTAGTTAGCCCCGTTCACGCTCGATGTGAGCGCGGCAACGACTCACCCTTCAGCACGAGCCGCGTGAATTGGCCCGCCTCCTCCCCCTTTTCCCGCTGCATCGCCTCCAGACCCTCTCGGTCCAACTTCCACAGCACGCAATCCCGATCCACTAGCACCGTCGCATTCCGGTTCGTGTCGCTCAACATGCTCAGGTCGCCCGCAATCGTCCCGGCAACCATCGTCTCCTGGACGAGCCGCGGGTAATTCTCGTACGCGTACGTGGCGCGCAACGAGCCCGATTCAATCAAGTACAGCGCATCGGCCGGGTCGTCCTGCTTCCATACGACCGCGCCGTGCGGGAGATATACCTGCGTAAAGTACGGCACGAGCGTCAGGAACAGCTGCTGCGTGGTTGCCGGGTCGTCAAGATATGATCCGAGGGTCTGGTACAGCAGTGTGAGGAGCTGCGAATCGGGCTGCGACTCGTCGTCGACCTCTTGAATGGGTTCAGGCTGCGGGCGGGCTGGGGTCAGCCGAGCGTCTATTTTGCCGAGGCGTGGGCATTTCTCACTCGTGGGCAAGGTGTCGCCTCCCGCTTTGGCGAGGTGAGAGCGACGCGGACTGTTCTGGAATGATTCAGCAAGCGAGAAGGGCGGTTTGGCGACTTTAGGGAAGTCGATCCGCTGCGCCTCGGCCGCTTCTTGCTCCTTCAAGTTCTCGTAGAAAGCAGTCCTGCCCGTCAGCTTGCAACATTGACGTATAAGTTAGCGCACAAATAGGCATTCTCAGTCCATTCGAGCGCCTCGTTCAACCCCGCAAACACCTCCAGCCGCAAAGTCTGGTCGAAACCATCCGGCCAAAGGCCCACAGCCTTCAAGCTCGGGGCGACAGGACCCGTCGGCGCCGCTCCGCACATGATCAACAGCACGTCCTTGGCCGACAGCAACCTCTGCAATCGGACAAACGCTTCCGCCGACGAGAAGTCCAGGCCGTGCACGAGGTGGAAGTCGATGATCAAGAACCGGATCGGGTTGTGCTGCCACTTCGCCATCTCGAGCAGCTTGCGGATCTCGTCCTCGACAATGGTGATTGTGCCGAAGAACACTGCGATCAGCTTCGACTTGGTTGCACTCGACGGTACCTACGGAAACCCTGCAGCTTCATCACGTATGTCTGGGATCCGACTTGTTGGATAAAGGCCCGTTGCGACCTCGGTCGACGCACGGTCGACTTGGCGGTCGCTCCGCTGAAGACGGCACGGATGGCCCTGCGGCGCGATGACTGCACAACGAAGAAGATACAAGCGAGGATGACACCGAAGAGGAGCCCGATGACAAAGTCCCATCTGCGCGTCAGGCTTTGTCAAGCAATTCTTGGCGGGCTTCGCTCACACAGTCATACCGATGGCAATCGCCCAAATGGTAATGTACTCCCAACGGTTGACCTTGTTACGTGTGTCCCACACTGCTTCGATAGCAAGGTCGAGACCAAGGACAAAGATCAACGCTCCGACGACCATGACCGCTGCGGGTCAGCGACGCTGACTGGAGATGTCGTCAAAGCTCACGGAGGTAGCTGATCACTGTCGGACCGACCATCATGATCGCGGCTGTAGCAGCCGCCAGCATGAGACCAGACAACCTGGATCCGCCTCCAACTCGATAAACTGACGTCAGCTAGACGTGATGGCTACCATCCGGCATGACTGACACAAGACAGTGTTGACATATGTCAGGTAGTTGGGCACAGTGCCCGTCAGACCCGCAGCGACGTTCGAGAATCCATGCGCGACCAGCTCCCTGTCAAGTTTGACATTGTCCTCGCACAGAGATACGCCGAGCGCAGGGACGTTCAGCGGCACGTGCAGAATACCGAAGAAGACGAGCGCAAGCTGCGTCGGCATGGCGGCCCAGAACGCCGTCCAGCTCGTTTTGCCAAAGTCCTGCATGTCAGCTGCGCCACGCTCAGCCGCCGCTGTCGCACTCACAAAGTACGTGTAGAACTTCCACCACGCCTGGGTGTTCTTGCCCACATCGAACACCCATCCCGTGGCGCGCAAATGGTCAAAGTCCCACCCGCCAATGGCGACGACGATGTAGAAAATGATGGGGATGATGAAGAAGTACGCGGGGAAGATGAGCTGGTGGTGGAAGAAGTGGGTGATCACGCGGAGGAGAATGGCGAGGAAGAGGGGGATCGTCCACAATGCGACCGCGTGAGGCGTGTTGAAAAATAGCTTCAGCGTCGCGAGATTGTACTCGAAACCTTCCTCCTTGAGACCGCGAGACACCTCGAGGCCGGTCTCGATCAGGAAGATGCCTACACCGCCAATGCAACTGACGGTCAGCTTCTGAACGCGGCGCCAGAAGCACAAACCTACCCAACGAGGATATGACGGGGGAAATACCCGATCAGGGCTCCCAGGCGGAAGGCACCGAGAACGAAGAAGACGAAACCGGTGAGGATCGAAGAGAAGGCAAAAGCCATCATGGTCGTCGATACCACTGCGGCGTCCTAAATGTCAGTGCAGCACCGCCGGAAGGCCAGCGCCCACTCACATCGTCACCGACCTCGGCCTGGATGATGTTGATGAGGATGTGGAAGAATGGGACGGCTTCAATCATCATTGAACCGTTGCCTCCCGGGAAGATGCTTCCGCCAAGCGAGAAGACGAGTTGTGACACGATACACCTAGATGTCAGCTGAGGTCCAGGTGCCAGTCGGTGCCACGTACGACATGAAGAACATTGACACGCCGAGCGATCCGAAGCCCTCGAAGACAGGACTGGCCGGGAAGCTGCGATCAGAGTTTTACTACTCGCCAACAAGCATACTCACAGGATCATGCCGTAGCTGACACCGTCCAACACGTTCAGCAATAGTCCCAGGATGACCGATGGCAAGCACTTGATCGGGTCCTCGATTCCGGCGCGGATGATATCCCTCGCGGTGACCTTCTTTGCGCGACGCCTCCACTCGCCGACCTTGCCCCGGACTCCACGATCAGACTTGCCAAACCCAAGGAGCGGTGTTCTCTCGTGCGCCCTCTCGACGTCCTCCCTCGCCACATCGCTGGCGAGGTACCGCCTCAGCGCCGAGGACGAGTTGGGATCGTCGGAATCGCTTTGTCCACCGGACTCCAGGTCGACGGCGTAGCCGCCATCACCGTCTAGCGAGCCCTTGCGGATACCCGGCGTGGGCGAGTCGGTCTCGGTGGGTGAGACCGAGTCCTCGTGGATGCGCCGGACCGGCATGGTGGGCGTAGCGTCCGGGTCGACGTTTTCAGCGATGGGCGAACTGGCTGGTCCGGCGCTCTTTTCCGCCCGTTGACGATCCATCATCATGCTCAGGCCGGACCTGCCGACATTGCCGACTGATCCGGGTACGACGCCCTTGGGCGGCGAGAACGCCTGCGGCGCGAGCTGCTCGTTCGGGCTCTCGGGGCTGGTCTCTGCGATGGCGGGGTTGAGGTGCGACGGGTGGACTGGACGATGATCTCGGGTGACAAGGGGCGAGCTCGATGCTTGGAAGACGGAGAAGTGCGACTCGGATGCGGATCCAGTGCCAGAGCCGTGGGAGGGGCGTCGTGGGCGCGACGAGAGCGAGAGCGAGGCGAGCCGGTTCGTGTCGTTTCGGATGCTCGAGGACGTGATGGATTTTGGGAATGGCTGTCGGCTTTATGAAGTGTCAGCGGTTGGGCGTCTGGGAAAGGTTGACATCGAGGGAGGGCGCGGTATATATGGCGGGAACTTTTTTGCCGGGCGGGATGGCGAGGAGGTCAGGTGAAACAAGCTAGCAGGGATGACGCAGCGCGTGATGGGGGTGTTGACGACGATGATGGTGAGAACATCGCAGCAATGCAAGGCCTTGATGTGCTCGCAGCGTCCCTCCATGTGTCAAGTGCGCGTGCTCGCCCGCCATCGCTCGCCACGGACGAGCTAGTCCTCATTTGAGATGGAGTCAAGCTTCAAGCTCACAGCCTCGCCAGGCAAAATTCGCTCAGATGGTGTGATCCGATCCGCATCCAATAATCCCTCGCCTTCCCCCTATCACGCCGGCGATTGCGCCAGTCACAGCGTCCGTCGTGAGGGAAATAAACAAGGCGACGGTCCACTCACCCCTCTTCATCATGCACGCTGCTCCGTCTCCTGCTTCTTCCCACAAAACCAGAGCTCGATCCCGTCGCATCTTCTTCCACGCCCATCCGCTCGATGCCGGACGCGCCGGCCTGTCCGCTCACTCGCCGCAGCATCTGCCCAAACGATCCTGATCCTTTATGCCGAACCTCGTTCGACGGCGCGCCCTGCGTGTGTGTGAAATATGTGGGCGAGCGGGAGGCCTTTGTCGAATAAGCAGAGGACGCAGAGGGCGATAGAGGTCCGTTGGAAGGTGGTGGTGAGGTCGGTATCAACGGAGACGTCGCGGGGTCTCGCGCCGGCATCGTTAAACCGGTGGAGTGGACGAATAAGTGGGAGTCGCACGCTGGGGGTGAGTGGGCGCAGAGTCTACGAGGTGGTTGGCTGGCGGTCCGTCTGGCTCCGGCTCTGACGCATCGTCCCGCAGTGTGTGCAGCTCGGTTCAGATAGCGCGGGTGTGAGTATGTGAGTGGGATGCGATATGCCCGGCCAATGAGAGGAAGAGATGGGCTGCGCCAGACTGGCAGATAAGGCGGCTGCAGTCTAGTCTAGGGGACGGCAGGGAATGACGCCGATTAAACGACCCGCGTCCTCCTGTCCCACCCGTGCCTGACACCTGACCGCGCCTGCTACTGCTCGCTGCTCGGCCCCTTGTCGTGTGGCGCATTCCCGGCACCGGTCTGCCTACATACCACTTTTACTCCGCGACAAACCACGAGCTCAGCGTGTAGGGCGTCTAGAGTGTGCTTGCATTAGGAGAAGCAGCCAGGGCATATGCACTTAGGTGCGCCAGTCGAGGGTCAGTTGAGGATGGGTAGATCTGCGCTCAGGAGAGCCCAACGCCAGATCCTGAGGAGAACTGCTTGGTGCAAGCGTAGGAGATCGTACCATCGAGTGGCCGAGCAGCGTGTGAGAGGTTGAAAGATGCGAGAAGCCTGGGCCGAGAGAGGCCACCAGCGGCTTCTGGCACCGGGCAGAACTCAGGCTCCCGTGCTCCCCTCTCCCTGCAATAACTTCTTCACCCTAGCAGACAGCCCTCACTTCCCCTGCGAGCTCTTCTCAAAAACGCGCGATGAAGGCAGCATCTGCATGCTCATTTCCATGTCTCCTCCGCTGAGACGCCCTGTCTCTCCTTCTCCAACAGCGCATCGAACTCTCGCTGCTCCTGACTCCTGTCGTCTTTACGGCTCGCTTCGCTCAGATCCGCGCCCGCTAATGGATCGCGTCCGAGTGCGCTTCCGATCGCCGCACTTCCCGGCTGACCATATTGTGTAGTCTGAGCCGAAGGTCTCTCGCCCCTGATTCTGTCCCAAGCACCTCCCGTCTCCTTCTTGACACGATCTGTGATCCCTCCATCTGCACCCGATCCAGAAGCACGCTGCACCCGACTTCGCAAGCTCTCTTCGCGGTCCGCCTCGGCCTGCTGTTCCCTCGATCCCTCTGCGTCCCACACATCGTCCTCTGCCTTACGGGCCCGGGCGGGCTTGGCATAGTCCGCCGGGTTGGGCAGGGGTGCGGCGCCGCGACCTCCTCGGCGCGCCTCGATGATCGCCTCCTTGGATTCCTCCGCGATTTGCGCAAAGATCTCCATCTTTCTGCCCCGTCAGCAACGGCACATGGCAAATTTCAAGGCCTCGACATACCGCTGCGAATCGGGCATCTTCGAGCTGACCTCCATGGCCGCTCCGACACCACCCACTGCGAAGCCGATCGTGCCGCCCAGTGAACCCATTCCGCCGGCGAGCAGGAGCTTCCACCCGACGGGCATCGAAGGATTGCGGCGTTTCAGGTACACCCATGTCCCGACGCCGAGTATCGCGGTGGAGAGTGAGGAAATGCCGCTGATGAGTTGGTAGGACTGGTTGAGGAGGTTGACATCGGCCTGTGTGATATCACCTGGAGCGTGAGCTCAAGTCTTCTTCGACCGTTGTGATAAGGATCGGGCAAGGTTCATGATTGGAACGGAGATCGAGGTGAAGGAGGCTGAGGACAAAGCGCAGGAGTATTCGAGTGAGGGCGCGAGGCATTGGCCGATCTCTCCTGCGTATCCTAGCTTCAACGGCCAGTTGCGCTGCTCCTGGGTCCGTTCTCCAGCTCCGGCAAGATTTAAGATAGATACCCATCACATGCTCTCTAGACTGGGTGAGAACGCCGATGCCCACGTACCGGCATCGATGTGTCGCTGCAAGATCGCCTTTGTGGCCTGAATTTCGTACGGTCTGACAGGACCTATTCTGCCGTTGTCCCCGACCGTGCGAGCCGGCGGGAACTGTCCGTTGAGCGGCCCAGTCGCCGGATCGCTGTCTCTGCCGTCCATGCTTGTGTGTCGATCGCCGTGGTCTGCGAGCTGGAAGGACGTTGCTCGTCTTTACGATGGTAGCCGCGGCACCTTCATTCGCAGATGACGTCCCTCGTCGATGCACGTGACGCCGAACGGGATCAAATAGCACGCTGCATTCCCGTCCGGCAACGGTGAGCGAGCGATTTCGTGGCCTCTTCTTGCCGATGCAATAGAGCACGATCGGCTTAGTACCCTCCATACCGCATACATCAGCCTCAGCCATGTCCCTCTTCAACACCATCTCGCAGAACGCGTCGAGGGTGATCGGTGCGTAGAGACGCGAACGAATCCCCCGGCCCGATCCGCTGACGTCTAGTCGGAACCGCCATCGGCGCAACGCTCGTCCAGTCAGCACTGTACGATGTGCCCGGAGGATACCGCGCCGTCATCTTCGACCGGTTCTCGGGAGTCAAGCCGGTTGTGCGTCGCTCTGGCTGTTGATTAGGATGAGGCTGACGTCCAGGCCTCGGGAGAAGGCACGCACTTCCTCGTGCCGTGGTTGCAGCGCGCGATCCTGTACGATGTGCGGATCAAGCCTCGAGTGCGTTCACGAGATCGTCCGTGGGCTCAAAGCTGATGGTAGAACATTTCCACGACGACGGGATCGAAGGGTTCGCTCGGCGGCGACGTGGTGCCGTTGGAGCACGGTGCTGATGTGCAGATATGCAGATGGTCTCGCTGACGCTGCGTGTCATGTCTCGGCCAGACATGAACAGCCTGTCCAAGATCTACCAGAACTTGGGCCAGGAGTGAGTGGACTCGAGTGGCCCTAGGATGGATTCTGACGCACAGCTACGACGAGCGAGTGCTGCCGTCGATCGGAAACGAGGTGCTCAAGGCGACGGTTGCGCAATTCGATGGTGAGTTTGTCCGCCGGCGTGAGGTCATCAACCCAGCTGACATGCAGCTTCGGAGCTGATCACCAACCGAGAGATTGTGCGTCTTGTCGATGCTAGGATCTGGAAAGCGCCGCTGATCCACAGGTCTCGGCCCGTATTCGAGATGACCTGCTGAACCGGGCAAAGGAGTTCGGCATCATGCTCGAGGACGTCTCGATCGTGCGTATCAGGCCTGTCTTTGCTACATGTACACCTCTTCTCTTGCGGGTATCGAAGCCTCTACAGCGCGGGGCACTCGGCAGGGTGACCTGTTCCGACGTTGCTCTCTCCCTTGCTTGTCCCTCGGCGCTAGACGCTAGATACAACAATCGCCACCGATCCACCCATCCCCAACGCGAAACCCCTTGGTCTCATTCCTCGCCTGCCCGTGCCCGGCCTTGCTGCGCCGCCGCTAACACCCAGACCCACATGACTTTCGGTAAAGAGTTCACCACCGCCGTCGAGCAGAAGCAGATCGCACAACAGGATGCCGAGCGAGCCAAGTTTGTCGTCGAAAAGGCCGAGCAAGAACGACAGGCGGCCGTCATCCGGGCAGAGGGCGAGGCCGAGGCTGCCAACACCATCTCGGCAGCGATCAACAAGGCCGGAGATGCCTTTGTGCAGTTCAGGAAGATCGAGGCCAGCCGGGAGATTGCCGCCAGCTTGAGTCAGTCTAAGAACGTGTCGTATGTTCCTTCGAGCAATGGCAACCTGTTGCTGCAGGTGCCGCAGCAGTAGGAAGAGTAGCGATGATATGTGTATGCAGCCCTCTCTCGTGATCCTGCCAAACGAGACGATCGTATGCCTGCGGTGGACCACGCGTCCCGCCAATCGCTTCATCAGGTGTCATAAACATTGGCTACCTCCACGATCGGTAATCACGTCACGTCTGATCCATTACTCGGCCTTCTTCTCCTCGGCAGCCTCCTCCTTCTTGAGCTCCTCGGCCTGAGTCTCCTCCGGCTTGGCCTCCTCAGCCGTAGTCTCGTCCGCCTTCACCTCGGACTTGTCAGCGACGGCCTCCTCCTTGAGCTCAGCGGCCACAGCAGGGGTCGAGTCCTCCTTCGTCTCCTCGGTAGCGGCGGCGGTGTGAGTGGACGGGGCATTGGCGATGTCGCTGCGGGTCAACTCTGACCGACAGCCCAATCGCGCGGTGACTCACGCAGTGGACTGCTCCTCCTTCGGCTCCTCCGCGGCAGAGGCATCCTGTCCGTCAGCTTGCACGTATCACCATCAGGCTTGAATCAGTTCACGTTGACGGGCACCGGCTCAGCGGCGGTCTCCTCGGCCGGGGCAGATCCGCTCGACTTGGCGTTGCTCTCCTGAGCCTCCTCGAACGCGGTCTTGAAGAGGTTGGCGTCTGGGATCAGCGCAATGTTCGGTCCCTGCCCTCATGCGAGCGCGACTCACTCTCAGAGTTGCCGAATCGGATGGCGAGGGTCTCGGCGGAGGCCTCTCCCTCGGCGTAGTCGGCAGCGACGTTCCAGACCCACGATCGGTCGGATCCGACATTGGGCGACAGCTTCATCTCGGACGAGACTGGCGTTAGTAATGTTCCCCTAGACCCTGGTCGAGAAATCCTCGCCGACAAGGCCGGTCTTGGCAAGACTCAAGGAAACGAGACCCATCCACTCACCGATGTGGTTGGCGCAGACCTTGAGGGTCTTGTCCCGTCGCATGACCAGACGGGTCTTGCCCGTCTGCTTGTGCTTGAGCAGGCGGACGTCGCCCGTGCCCCGCTCCTTCCACTCAAGATCGTCCTTGAGGAATCGGAAGAGCTTTGCGCGCCTGGCGTCAGTGCCCGGTCTCTAGTGATGGCCTCGCGTGGAGGCGCCGAGGTGGACAGGATGCCTAGGTGAAGGATGCGAGGAACAGCAGCGCGGGAAGAGCGAAGCCATAGCGGCGCCAAACGTACATCTTGAAGACGACCTCCTCGTCCTCCTCGTGCGTCTTGGACTCGACCTGCTCAGTCAGTCGGATGACCGGCTCGAACTGCGGGTCGTGGGTGTCCTCGGTGTGTTGCTCGGTATCGGCCATGATGTTGTGTGATCTGTGCGTCAGGCCACGGGTCTTGCGGTTCGCGTGGAGTCCTTTGTGCAGCGTCGAGCGATGCAGCGTATGCGCAGCACGCCAGCAGATATTTGGCACTTGCACTCACGAGGGGAGTTCTGGGTGATATAGGTTGAAGTGGTGGAAGGGAAAGGAATACACGCCGCCCGCCTGAAAACGCGTAGGAAGCACCACCATGCACTCTGCAACGAGCTAGCCAAGATCGGCGAACTGCGATAGGCATGCGTCAATTTTGGCTCCACCCATGCGTCATCACCGCGGACCTAGCCATTTTTGGCACGCCTACCACAACCTGAAACACCTCCACGCGTCTAGCCGTCTGTTCGACGAGACGAAAGCAGCGCCTTGCTCACTGGATTTCAGCAACTGATCGCCCTCGACAGCCTGGCCATTCCACAACAGCGACTGCCCACCGGATCACGTCAAAGTAGACCTCAAGTTGCGACGAGACATCGAACGCTGTACCGCCATGTACACACCACGCCTACCCCTGCTCCTCACCCTCGCACTGAGCTTCCTGTCCTTCGGTGCGGCACATCGGATAGAGGTGGAGCCAGGGGAGAAGGAATGCTTCTATGAGACGCTTCAGCCCCAAGACAGGGTAGGCCACTGCACGCACAACTCATGCAGCGCTGAGACTCACGGACAGATGACGGTCACGTACGAGGTGGGCGGGTCATCAGGCGGTGGGCACCTCGACATCGACTTCTACGTGAGTGCTGCCGGCCCTCGCAGCCCGAGGTGCTGCTAAGCTTCCTCCGAGACCTCAAGCCGCTCGACTGTGAAGCAATGAGCTGACAACATAGGTGATGGGACCCGGGAGCGACACGATATACACAAACTACAAAAAGTCCCAAGGGTCATTCTCGTTAGCTGCTGAACGCCCGGGCCGATACTCCTACTGCTTCAGTAACGAGATGTCCTCGTATGCTCGCAAAGTCCTCAGGTACGCGTCGAACCTTTTTCTCATCCTCATCGTCCCTCGTCTCAGTCACGTCCTCATCTGCTTCGAGGTCATTCTCTTCTTGATTCTAATCCAGTCTCGTTCGACTCCTTTGCGCATCCGCTAATAGCAGCTTCAACGTCCACGGCATACTGTACATCGAGAACGACGAGCAGACCGCGCCCGTTGAGCAGGAGGTTCGGGATCTCAGCGCAGGACTGCAGCTGGTCAAGGACGAGCAGGCGTACCTGGTCGTGCGAGAGCGCGTGCACAGGAACAGTGAGTCCAATGTTGCTCGAGCCCCGTAGACGACTCGTGGACGAGCTGACGTGCAGCTGCCGAGTCGACAGTGAGATGAGCCGTGTCTTCGCAAAGACGTACAGCTGACGGCCAGAATTCGCGTGTCAAGTGGTGGGCTATTGTGCAGACCGTGATCCTGTTCAGCATCTGCGCAGTAAACGTCCACGTGCTCAAGTCGTGGTTCGAGGTGAAGCGGGTGTTGTAGGCTGCGGGACGGACATGCATCTACTCGTCTTCGCATTGGGCAACCGGGCTTGCGTTCATCGCGGAATGGACTTGCTGCGGGAGGTTGGTCTGCGACCTGCGACACAATTCATTTGACAAAGGCGTGGCCAGGCTCGTCTGCCTTCCGCTGTCAAGGCATGCAATGCGCTTGCTGAACCGTGCGAGTCGTGCCAGATCGGGCGACTTCTGAAGCCATTTGTAGCTGGATCACGGTTTGATAGCCAGTCTCGTCAAACATCGTGCTGCCAAGAGTGCTGCACCGGCCCACTTGCGTCTCTGGGCCTGACCATTGCGTTGTTGTATGCAAGACGTAGTGTCTGGTCGGCCGCCTGATGGCCAGCTTTTGACCTATGCTGAGGATCTTTGCGAAGCCGGGCCGGTGACCGGTGTTAGGCTTCTGCCACTCGTCTAGGTCGGTCCTCCCTTGCCCCCATCTCCGGTTGACCGACGGCGGCTGTTATGATACTGCGCAGAGGTCGGAAATTGCTTCAGCGACATGTCCGAAAGCTGTTCTGCCTCCGAGCGGGCTTTGCGCAGCGAGAGATGGCTGGCGTCAATCAACAGCGCGCCATGTTCATACACAAGTCAGCTGGCCACCTGTAGCCATCCGTCATGTGGTCGTCCATCTCCCAGAATGATCTCGCCGCGGCGAAAGTGGATCCGCTTCGCCGATTTCGTCGCTGCCACCGTCACCACCCACGTCACGATGACTATGACATGTCAGGTCTGACAGCGCACACGCGAGGCCTGGTACAGCGCCCTGATCGCCCAGCGCTCGATCGCAACGGGCTGGGTGCTCGTCACCCGAGAGGTGAGGAATTGGGCGGACGCTAGGCGTCTCAGCACCGTGGAAGCCTGGGGTTGGTGTGTATCGTCGGACAGACCGGTCGGTTCGATGCGCCACGCCCGGTCGGACCGCGCCATGCCGTCAGTTAAACATGTCCCGTCGGAAGGGTACGATCTTGTTTTGTTGTTGTGTTGCTTTTGCCCCGCCCTGTCCCTGTTTCACCCAACATAACATGATTCGGCCTTGCTGCTTGTGCTGCGCTCGGCGACTGAACCGCCTGCTTAGTGCCGAAAGCAACGCCCAGCACAGGTCTGTGGGGTAAGACGCGCGACGCCTTGCTTTGCATCTTATTATCCCCCCCTTTAGCCGGCGTGTTTGACATGTCCCGTTGGACGCTATGATCTCTGGCGCCCAGCCTCCGCCGCTGGAACGCATGGACTAGAATGACCCTTGTGATCCCGAGAACAGCGGCCCAGTGGCCCTGTCGTGAGCCACCGCCAAAGTCGAGACAATAGAGCAGCATCCTGCTCGCCTCGTCAAAGCGGTGCGTGGTTGGAGCAGGAGCAAGACGAGATCGTGCTCGAGCATCGACCAGCTAAGCCCCCTCACCTCGTGCATATTGACCATCAACAACAACATACAAACGCACCAACTATAGTCCTTCACTTCGGCATCTGCTCTGACCCACCCACACTCATTTGTACAAGCTCAATCAACTTCTCCAAAAGGCACGACCCCTCCCGCCCGTTTCGGAATCACCCCAGCTCGTCCCGCTCACGCTCAACTCGCATCTCGCATCACGCATCACAACAGACCCAACCTGGCCCGGCTCTCCCTCCCGGCCCAGTTGTCAATCCAATCGACAAGACAGACGACACGGATCAAGCCATCCTTTCGTCCGCGTGACCGCTGAGCATCGCGGATCACCACCGGCATTCACCACAACCAGTCCATGCTGGGGCCACCAGTCTCAGCACAAACCGCCCCTTTCAACCCGTGTCGACCCCAACTTCGCACCTCTCACTTGTACGATCCTACATTCGTTCACCACCGAAGTGGTGATATGCTCTGATCGCGGATCGGCTTGACATTCGGACCCTACTCATACATCGCTTTATACTCCCCGATACCGTGAATTCCGGCAGGATGAAATCGGCTATTACACTTCTGGCAGCCAGCACGGTGCTGCTCGGCAGCGTGGTCAACGCCGCGACGGCGGATGAATGGAAGGGAAAGTCAATATATCAGTGAGTGCATCGCGCAGTATTCAGCTCGCCTGCAGAGGCTGACGGTAGACTGATCACGGATCGGTTCGCCCCGCCATCAGCTACCGCGCCCGCCCGCACGTCACCATTACCAGAAACATGCGATCCGGAGTTGCAAACATGGTGCGGCGGCACATGGCTGTCGATCATCGACAAGCTCGACTACATCCACGACATGGGCATGGACGCGATCTGGATCTCGCCCACCTCGAGTGAGTAGGCCCAACGTCGCGGTGTGGCGCACGCTAAGTGGCAGAAAATATCGACGTCTACACCCCGTACAACTATGCATACCACGGGTACTGGGTCCTCGACCCACACGAGCTGAACCCGCGGTTCGGGTCAGAAGCCGACCTGCACGCGCTGGTGGATGCGGTGCACGCGCGCGGCATGTACATCATGGTAGACGTGGTGGTCAACAACATCCCGTCGCTGAGCACGAGCGAATACCTGGATACCGCGGCTCTCACCGCGGCCGGATCGTTCTGGACGCAACCCGACTACTTTCACCACCAGTGCTGGATCGACTACAGCAACATGACGAGCGTGCAGCAGTGCTGGCTCGGCGACGACAAGCTCCCGCTCATGGACGTCAACACGGAGCACCCCGACGTTATCTCCGGCTTGCAGAGCTGGATTGCCGATTTCGTATCCACGTACAAGATTGACGGACTGCGTATCGACGGTCAGTCCGCGTGGTGGCGGTCATGGCGTGATACTGATGTACAGCGGCAAAGCACGTCGGCCCCGCGTTCTGGCCTGGGTTCTGCAAGGCTGCGGGCGTGTTCTGCATCGGCGAGGTCTACACCGACGACATGGGCTACGCGGTCACGTACCAGACCGACAACGTCATGGACTCAATCCTCGGCTTCCCGCTCTACTACGGCATCACCGCCGGATTCGGGCAACCCATGGGCAACATGTCGCACTTTGTCGACATCGCCAACCAGGTGCTCCAGCAGTTCCCGCGTCCCGAGCTCCTGGGCAACTTTATCGAGAACCACGATTTGCCGCGATGGCGAAATACGACCGTCGACCCGCAGCTCGCGTACAACGCCATGGTCGCGCAATTTGTGTTCGAGGGTCTGCCGGTGGTGTACTAGTGAGTCACATCAGCCCACCGCACCGCGTCCTTGGGAGGTTGCTGATTTGCAGCGGACAAGAGCAAGACTTTGCATCGGGCGCACACGACCCCGAGAACCGACAAGCGCTCTGGCCGTCAAACTACGAGAATACGACGACTTATCAGCGTATCGCCAAGCTCAACAATGTCCGCCACGCGCTCATCGCGAATGGAACGACTTTTGAAGGCAAATCATTCCTCGACTACAAGACGCAGATCATCGCGAGTACGCCGTACGACGTGGCTATCCGCAAGGGACCCCTGCTTGCCGTCTTGACCAATGTGAGTTGCGCATGAGCCCGTCTCGACCTGCGACTGACTCGCAGCGCGGTTCACCCAGCCAAGACGCCACCTTTGGCGTGAGTAACATCGGCTGGAACACCAAGACCACCCTCGTCGAGTGAGCCCTTGTCGCGTCGTTGTGGCTTATCCAGCTGACCCGCAGCGTGCTGTCGTGCCGAACCTACGTCGTCATGGACAACCAAAGCATATCGATCTCGTACGCCGGGGGCGGCGCCGGCGGGATGCCGTACCTGTTCCTAACCACCGCGGACGCCACTTCACTGGGTGTCTGTGGCCTCGGCGGCCTGAGCATCGCGACTGCCGGCACGAATACGGCTGGTTCGAGCTCGGGCAGCTCGTCCAACAGCGGCGGAGGCAGCGCCAGTGGAAGCGGCAGCGCGAGTGGTTCCCGAAACACCGGTTCGGCGGCACTGAGCCAGGTCGCACCGCACCCGGCCGTGGTCGGTGCGGGTGTGTTGGTCCTCGTGGTGGCCGGCGCGTTCGGCCGGCGATTCGCCTAAGCCCCGCTCCACCTTTCGCTACCGGCGATGGCGGGGCGATCGATCTATGCAGGAACGGGAAGAACACGACGCACGACTCGATACTCTGCATTGCACGAACATGAGCGCCGACGCCACGGCCGAGATACCGCATGGATGGCCCCAATGATGTACATGACCGAGATAAACAGGAGTAGCATAAGGGTGTATGATAATCGTACTGTTGTGACATTATGCATGGTTTCCGTCGTCACTTATCGTGCGCATCGTAGCGGCAGTACTCACGGAGGGACCGACGTCGAGGACAGGCGGCCGGTGCGCTCGCCCGTGTTTGCTGGACTGTGTTCCGCGCTACAACGCTGAGGGCAGGGCGGGCGTCGACGTCAGGAGAAGGCAGCTCGGCTGGCAAGGAGTCACGGTCAGCGGAGCTGCATCGCTCCGCTCCACGAAAGTCTAGAATCACTAGCGGCTGTCGGCGGGCTGAGAGAGAGAGGCGAGGGTGGCGTGTCCCAGCCGGGCTGGACCCGAACAGCCTCTCCAGCGGGGCCTGCGACCTGCATGTCTTCGCCGCTCGCACGCGACTGATTGTCGGAGCGAGCCAAACAGGCCGCCGGGGGTGGATGCGGTGTACAGCCATTCTTGATACCTGTGAAGTGGTGGCTCTCGCTTGATTGACCGACGGCGTATCGGCGCGACATGACGAAGACGACATGGCACGAGCACCTCGGCGCGCTCTTCACGGTGATAATTGCGTCCAGTACGGTGCTCGGCACGGGGTGGATCGCGTGCAACACGGCTGTATCGCTCAGGCGGCTCATCCGGTCACAAAAGACCGCGGCGCTCGCGAGGAGGGATAGTGCGGATACACGGGAGACCGAGGCGGAGGAGGAGGAGCTGAGGAAGGGGGGCGCCAGGCGGCTGAGGAAGGTGCTGGTGGTGTGCTTGATGGCGGCTGATGGCTTGATTGCGTGAGTGCCAGGATGCTTGTATAAATGGCCGCGGCGAGATGGGCATCGAGCAACTCTACGGACGGCATGCCCGGGCCGTTTTCGGGCGCTTGG
Organism: Papiliotrema flavescens NRRL Y-50378; assembly: GCA_000442785.1. Classification (NCBI taxonomy): domain Eukaryota; kingdom Fungi; phylum Basidiomycota; class Tremellomycetes; order Tremellales; family Rhynchogastremaceae; genus Papiliotrema; species Papiliotrema flavescens. The sequence goes on from CAUG01000342.1 coordinate 101,588, forward strand.
CGTGGAGTGAGCATGGGACAGTCGGCTGATTCGCAGACTATCGACCATTGGGCCCGCCACGATGGGCCTCACGGGTGTGGCGATCGCCGGGGCAGAGTGCGACCCCGCAGGATTGATCTTGGCTATGGGGCTGTGGTGGTGAGGACTGCCTGCTTCTTCAAAGGGCTGTACCAGCTGACCTCAGGCAGTATGGATTCTCCCTGGTAAGCTATTGTGGCCCCTCGGGGACACCCCAGTGCGCTGAACAGGGACATCACGGAAGATTACGACATTGCGGGGCTGAAACATAGGTGATCGCCATCACGACGTATATCGCACTGCGCCACCCGCTGTCGCGCATCAAGCGAATAGCAGAGCAAGGCCCGGGGTGGATGATAGCCTTGGTTCTGTCCGTCGGGGTCGCCCAAGCGATCCTGTGGCGGTATCTACATGGCGTGCGTGCAACACTTCATCACGACAGATCCGGGCTAACGGCAGTACGTCCAGTGGCGGTGAGTCGAGTGGCGGAAGGTTCGACATGTATTCACTAGCTGAAATCCGCAGCGACTACTGCTTCTACGGTAAGTCGCTCCCGAGTAGCTCAACGTGCGTCTGATCACAGGACCACCAACATCCAAATCCGCCGAGCTCTTCCAGTTCATTCCTCGGTACGCGCCCCGCCCGTCTCGCTCCTATGTCATTTGCCACTCGCCCAAGATCGCCACTGACTGCAGGCTGCTCTCGTCCCTGGCCATCACCACGATCTACATCCCGCTCATCCACTTCCTACGACGGCCCGATCTATCGGCACTGTACCTCTCCCCGCGACCCGCATCGCTGGCCTCTGCTCGATCGTCGCATGACATCCCACCGTGGGAACGGCTATCCTTTCCCAACTTCACGGGTTTGGGCCTGTCCGGGCTGGATTCGCCGCATGGCTCGGATATCAAGCTCTTACCCGCGGGGCACAGCCGGAGCAGCATTTCTCTCGCATCGCCCTTCTACCCAGTGCCTTTACCTCTCCTGATTCCCGAGAAACCGTGTGCGGCATACCTCGGCGAAAACAGGTACGTTCCCGCCCACTCAGGCAGGATGGACCGCTCTCGAGGAAGCACCATGTCAGGAAGCACGCTGGTGCCCTCGCTCAGGGTCCACATCATCGATGTCAGCGGGGACCTGGGACGCAAAGGCTCGTTCTCGCACGCGTCTACCCGGAGTGGCCGTAGCGCTCGGAGCGGCATGACAGGGCTGTCGGGCATCCGCGGCAGCCTCCGTTCAAAGTCGAGGTCGCCTTCCCCCTCGCCGCGGCGCTACGACCCACCGCCACTCGTGTGCGTGTGCGACGTCGAGCCGAGCTTCCAGCCCTCGACAGCGAGCGAAGAGTCCGGGCCTACCAGCCCCGCGAGCCTGCACCCGTCCGTGCACCGCGACATCGACGTCAGGGACGACGCGTCCTTTCGCGGCATGCTCGACTTCGTCCCGTGTCAGCTGCATCCGTGGCAAGGTGGCACCGCGGAAAGGCCGAGTACCCCCACGAGAGAAAGCATGGCGAGCTTCATGAACCGCCGGACGTCGTCTCTGCTGATCTGGTTTCCCCTGACGGTGAGCTGTGGCGCATGGGCCCGACGATCGAACCGGCCGCTGACCAGGCAGCATCTGGTCATATGCGCATTCACGCTGTAAGTCCGCAGCGCTCCCTCACAGTCAAGCTCGGGATTCACTCGGGATTCAGAGGCGCACATCTGAAGAGACAGAGTGCGGTATATCTACTTCAACGTGGAGCAGCTAGACGGGAAGACGATCGAGGCGCTCTCGGTGGTCTCGCTCCTGGTCCAAGGCGTCGCGGACGTGATTGTTTTTGGTGAGCTTCGATCCACCCGCTCCGGCCGTCCACCCCCGCGGGAGACGGCAATAGCTGACGCCAGGCCTCATTGAGCGTCGGTGAGCGTCTCAGGGCTGTACTGAGCATACAAACTCCCGCTGACAACAGGACGCAACAGCGGTACCGAGCCGAGATGGCACTCTGCACACCTGCGCGGAATCGGGACGAATTAGACGGCGTAGTGCATATCCAACAGTATTGATGGAGCCGTCATTGTACCAATACATACCTAGTGCACAAAGTATAATCGTGCCGATGTATCCAACGCCCAGCACAGTCGAGAAGCCGCCCTCGCACCAGGCGGCTTCCGTCGGTGCGTCGGAGAACAGACCTGGACGTACAGCATGCTGGCGCGGTATCATTTGCGCTCAAGGCCTGGGACCGTTTGATCGGCGCTCACGATTCAATTCAATGCCGTTCCGGCTATCAGTAGCAGCGCGTCCTCCATAGCGGCGCATTCTTCAACACGACCCGCTCAACGATCGTCTGATATGCTACATCCGGTGATGATCTCCCACTCATGAACTGTAGATCGCTTCAGTGATACCGCGCCTTCGCCCCTGATCGACCAATCTAGTTCTTGGTCTCCTTGCCGGCCTGCTCGACGTTCTCAGCGACCTTCTGGCCGGTACCGCCAATCGCGCCCTTGTCGGTGAACTGCTTGCCGATCACGCCGTCCGAGGAGAACGGTCCGCCGACTGAGATCAGCGGTGTACACGCGCACCAGCCACGAGAGACTCACCGGCCTCGGCCTTGGAGCCGACCGCGCCGTCCGGGTTGAAGTTCTTTCCGATCGAGCCGTCGCTCTGGGCGTCAGCACCGAGCTTGGAAGTCGATACCCTGCCCCCGACGAGAGCTCCACGCCGTCTCCGCCCACCGTCCGGACTCATTCATGCGACGATCCTGCCTCATATCTCTGGCTCGCGCCACATTCGACGACGCGAGAGTGGTAGTGTGAAAGACGTGTAGTGGATGGCACAACGCACCTGCAGGGCTTTTCCGGCCTTCTTCAGTCCCTCACCAACGGCGTCCTCGCCGTCCTCGGCCTTCTTCTGCGCCTCGGTGGACGTGCTCGCGAATCGCGTGGCCATGGCGCCTCGGACGGGGGCGAGAGCCGCTCGGCGGGTCGAAGATCGAACGATGGAGAACATTATTGCTTGCGGGTGGTGGGATAGTATAGGTAGCAGTGCTTCAGAATTGACGTGAAATACGGGCAGAGCATTCGGGCTGCTGTACTAGTATATGTACAGCCAGTGCCAGTACCCACACCGCTGCCGCTGCAGGACGTCATCCATGGACCGGCTCAAAGGGGCAGAAAGCGTGATCGATCTGGGTCGCGCGATGTGGTCATCATCGCGCCTTGCAGCTCGCCAATTGAATCCCCTGAGATCATTGGCGCCGAGCCGCACCGGTGGAAAGTGGAGATCCACCGCCAGTCCATGGCCCCTGCTTGAACCGTATGCAGAGGATGCTTGTTCGTGACGTCAAGGGATGCGCCCGGCAACAGACCGCTGACATGCACACAGAAGATCGACGATTCCCGCGAATCGTCATCGCACGCTCAGGTTCCTGATCTGCCCGGATATCATCCGTAGCCGATCGACCAGCTTCATCTCGCGTCTGCTGGCGGATATCGACCCACTGCAGATCAGTGCCGGGCCGCATTGCACATCTCCAAAGGGACCGGAGGACAGAGAATCAATCAGACCAAAGGAACAAGCATGCATAAGACCTCATAGTCCCGTCTCCCGATATACGAGAACAACCAATCTAGCCACACCATCGCGAACGTCCTGGTCCTGTCCACCAGGAGATGTCCAGTCTGTACTCGAAACCCGACGTGGACCGCCTATCGTCTACCACCCGCCTTCTGCTTCTCCAGCTCCTTCAGCCTCTCGGCTGCCGCAGCCTTCTCGTTCGCAGCCTGGACATCAGCACTGTACCAGCTTCAAGCTGAGCCGCCTCACCTGGGAGATGGTGATGTAAGCCCGGGTGGGCGATCCCTCATCGCCCCGCGACATGAGTTTCTGGTCCGACGCATCATCCCACTGTCCCTGGTTCACATCGAACAGGGTCTTCATGACCGCGGTGTACTGCTGTCAATCCCAGTGCCTCCTCGAAGAAGCCTCGACTCACCCTCTCGGTCTTGCAGAACTTGGGTACCGAGTCGGTTGCCATCAGGCGGTAAATGTACGACTGAATCTTCTCGTACAGCCTGACGAGGGTTTGAAGCTGCGTAGCGAGCGTAGGAGATATCTGACCCTCGTGCCCACCCTTTGCCAGGATAGCCTCCTTCTCCGCGTTCATGGCGTTCACGTGGTGGATGAGCTCGGCGCGGACAGAGTGCTCAATGTTGAGCTCGGCAGGCGAGGCCGGGGCGAGGTAAGCTGCCATGAGCGGCCCATCCGCTGTCAGGTCGCATTCGACGACTCACTGTTGTAGACGACATAGGCCATAGCGAGCAGCTCGCTCTGGTGCTTCTCCATTGCCTGTACGCCGTTCCTGGCTGCCGCGCCAGGGGTGTGCGTCGAGCTCGTGGTGTTGAACTTCTTCTTGAAGTCTTGGCAGTCGAGCCAGAAGGACAGATTTTCCTCGCAGAACATGTCTCGCAGAAACTCGCGGAAGAGGGAGCGGAGGGCCGGCTCGTCCATAATTTGCTTCAGACGTGCGGTATGACTGTCCTTGGCGTGGTCGTTCGCCATGGGTGTGTCGACGCGCAGAGTCTCCTTTGCGCCAGCTCGTCCGCCGCCTGGGGAGCCCTTGGCACTGACTTCGTCGGCCGAGTGAGAGGTGCGCGAGGCAGCCTTGACTGATCCTGCAGAGTCCGTCGCATGCAAGTTCGGCTTGGACGCGTTCGTGGCAGCTTGTACGCCGGGGATGTTCCACTTGGCGTTCTGGAGGCCCTCCTTGGTGATCTTGTAGATAGACTTTGCGGTGACTCGGAATTCGGCCTCGGCCTGGAGAATCAGAAAGTATCGAAGAGACAGTACATTGACGTACCATGATCGCGCCAGCGGCACCTCCTGCACCTCCCGCCCGCGCGGTGAAGATCATATCCGAGTCCCTCGGCTTGGCCTTGTCCGACAGGAGGGTGATGAATCCGTAACGCACGAACTGCGCCAGGACGTCACCCGCCTCGTCCGGTCCGGCCGCCGTGGAGTACTCGCATAGCCAGTCCACCGCGCTCTGGGCGGGGAAGGTGTACTCGTCCAGCACCCCCGAGCCTTTCCTCTCAGCAGCAGTCAGGGGGACCTTGCGCACCAACAGCCCGAGCGATCGGTCGAATTCCGCCCCAGGGGCGATCGACGACTTGGCGTACCACCGCGATGCGAGCTGCGCAGCGATGTCTTCCTCGCTGAGTGTGCATACGTTGGGCGCCATACCGATGAATCGGCGCCAAATCACATCGATGACCGACTTGGTAATGATGATGTCGTCGTCGGCTGATCGTCGCTCGAGGTGGAGCAGCTTCATCGTGATCGGCTGGTCGGTGTACAGCTTGATGACGTGGTCTGCCGCGATACCGTTCTTGGTGATGAAACGCTCGAGAACGTGCAGGCCCTTGGCTGTAACCATGTAAACGCCTCGGTCTTTGAAGCTGGTCGAGCCCAGATCCGTGGCGTTTTCGATCAGACGGCCGTCCATAAAGTGCTGACATATGCCCTTGGCCATGTCGCGGGACATGGAAAAGGTGGTGGTGGTTGTCGTGGTGATGATACGCGTCGGATCTTTCGGATCGGCGGAGCGGGTAGACTGGGAGAACTTGAGCGAGGACAAGTTTGCACATGCTTCGTCGCTGCGTCTCAGCGCCGGTCTCGCAGTGGGGGGAAATATGAGATGAAGTAGTGGTCAGGGGTGATTGTATCAAGATGGCGTGGATAGTGTCAGATTGGGGGGGG
>CAUG01000343.1:0-11419 GCA_000442785.1 Papiliotrema flavescens NRRL Y-50378
CCTCAAAAGGCTGGTGCTGACTAAGCCGGTGGCAAAGTCGGTGCTATACGACGGATTATCGTGAACTCCTACATATAATCGTTCCATTGGTTGAGGTATCGTTTGACATGACAAAGTGTCGGTTGACTTGACAAAGTATCGTTTGTCATGATAAAGTGTCGTTTGATGGCGAGCTTACCAAATCAGGAAGGTGAATGTATTTGCCACTGAGTGGTTCATGACACTCACCGAGAGAGTCATTATCAAACACCCCTGCTGTCTGCTGTGATGGCTCTTGCTGACTCCAGCAGGCTGCCTGCTACTGTATTATACCGTGTTTTCCCGGACGGTCTCCAGCGGGCTGAGAGACCCTTGTCCGCTCAAAGTTGTCAGGTGTAGTGGCGGGAAGGGATTACGGGCGCGAGTCATTTCACTCTTCTCATGGCTTGCAAAGAGCAAGCAAGCAGATTTCCCAGTGTGCACCGGTGGCGCAATAGCACCTTGAAGCACGCCCAAAATCTCACCATCCAAGGCCCATCACGGTATACCAAGACGTCGAAACCAATTTGCCTTGTAGCAACCTAAACAGGAAGAAATGCATGATTGCTCCCTCTTACTTGACCCTAGGCCTCCAGACACCACCTTTCCCCATATCAACGCATGGAACCGTCCCGCCGCACTTTGGGATGACTTGATCCAGTGCTTCATTTCTCTCACCACAGATCAATTGAATTCATCCTTGTGTACATTGTGGATGTTTGCTGTTGATGCAGCTGACTCTGTTCAGCTTCATTGAGGATGAGAAGCATCATGTTTGCCGTGTCCTGGTTGCTGTCTTGGTTGGGCATCTGGCCAACGCTGTCTTTGAACCGGTTCATGATCACATCCCAGGTGAGGCTGGCATTGCGGTTGTGAACCTGCGTCCCAAACTTGTGGCAAACTTGTGGAGTTGGGTGGTCACTCTGCCATCGTAGGCAGCACTTTGGGAAGAAAGATCAGGTACCACACCAGTGCCACCGGTGATTCTCAAGGCATTTTCACGGCCAAGTGCTTGTTGAGCGGGGGACCATTGCTGACTCATGGCAAGGGTCACATCATTCTTCTGATCGGGCTCCTGGTTTGACTCCGTTACTGCATCAGGGACGTACAGCTTCCATCGTTCGAGACAGTATCGCCAGGTATTCAAGCGTGGCTCGAGCAAGCTTGAATTGGGCTCAAGCAGGGTCACTGTGAGCAAGTATGGCGTTGTCAAGTCGTCCAGACCGGTCTCAAACGGCACAGATGTGTCGTCACCGAGGCTCATGTTTGTCAAGTTCCAGTTGGAGGTTCACGGCCGGGGGTAAGGAGGGTGGGCGCGAGGTTAATGGGCGACGGCCAGTGCTCTGACGTCTGGCTTATGTATTGGGCCCATTTGGACCGAGAGCCCGCGGGGATGTTGGCGTTCGCAAAGGAGGTTTGATCCACTGCGCCATCCCAGACGTGCTTTCAATGAGGTCGCGTAACCTTTGTCTCTTCACGGCTATGAGGTGGAGCTGAATGGAGTGACTTCTGAGAGAATGTCATATCTCGCTTGTTGCGGCTAACGAAGTGCTCGAAGACAGGTGTTTCGCCTCGACCCTTCAGTTCAGGTCGCCTCTTTTCCCCTCCTCGAGCTACTCCACCTCTGCTGGTGGGCTCAAAGCGACGTCAGGCTGGCTTCCGTGGGCACGGTGTCCTGTACAGCTCATATCGTGCTTTTTCCTTTCTTCTGTGAATCTCAAGCTGCAATATGACGCATTGCGAGAAAGAACGTGTTTCAGGCTGCTCACTGTCGCATGACTCAGTCCATTCACTGGCGGCCGGCACAAAGGCCAGACAGTGCTCGCATTCACAAAGGCCTGGGGTCATTACTGTCCTTTGCGCCCAGATGCAGCAGTCGCCTTCCACTTCGCCCCTAAAACCGGCTTGACCGAATAAAGCATATCTTCCACCGCTCCTCTGGGAAGCTTCGATAGTTACGCAGGGTCGAACAACAGCGGTTCAATGGGGTCATACCGGGTCCCCGGATAGAACAGCTTGGCACCACAATGCAGATGAGCCGCTTGCGCCCCAGTGTACATTTCAGTGTCGTTGCATGCGTAACGATTGTCGTGATAAGATGCGATCCCGCTTCAGCTTTCGTTGACCATCGAGCCGAGAGAGTTGCTATCAAACATCCCCGCCGCGCTAGTTTTGGCCGAATCCAGCAGGTTGCCCGGGGTATAATGGCTTGAAGTCGCCAAGAAGCTGTTCCGCGATCGCATAGCCTGCTCCGCCATGGGATCTCTCCACACATACAGAGCCAGGAAGATCGTGCCGATGAACATGGTGATCTCCGCGGCGAGCCATCTCTTAGCATAGTCTACTCATCAGCACAGGCTAGTCAGCACATGGCGCGTAGAGCTCACAGCCCGTGGTGTGCATCTTGGCATTCTTGTCCTGCGGGTCAGACTCGAGATCAACGGCCATCACAGCTGGAGCTCACCTTCTTCAACTTGTTGTTGTTGAACTTGCGCGCCATGGCCGTACAATCCGAAGCGACCGTCTTGCCATACTTGATCCCATCGAGGTAGATATCCCATATAGCGTACAACGCGTTGATCGTACCCAGAAAAAGGATAACGAAGCGGAGGTACAGCGAGTCGTACAGAGCCCACGCGACGGCTATAATGCTGCCGATGAAGATTGTCGTTAAGAGAATCCTGTGGTCAGCTTGAGCCCTGGCACTGGCCGCACAGCATCCCCCACTTACAACTGGATTGAGGCTACTCTTCCCTGGTCGTCCTTCTTCTTCTTCTCATCCGCGTCGGCACCATTGCTCCTACTATCTCCGCCCTTCTCTTTGAACCGTTTAGCCCATTCCGCATCTTTCTCCCTCTCTCGCTGCTCCCTCAGCCTCGTGTACCTCTCCACCGCGTCTTCTTTTCGCCAGAGCTTGGCTAACCACAGTCGCGTCGCGTACTTGTGATGTCGGAACAGCGCTTGGGGAAGAACCGCCGCGCACACCAGCGTCGACAGTAACGTGATTACCCCGAAGCCGATCGCGGCGATCTTGCTAGCGACGACGTCAAATCCCGCAAAGACGAATGCTCAGCCGATAAGGCAGCTGCCGACGTAGCCAGCAGGTAGAGTGAGCGTATGCGATGGCTGACCTTTGTGCTCTTTTTGGCTCGCGAAGAAGGTCGCGCCGCCCTCGTTCCAATCCACGAGGATGAGCGTGACTTTCCCGCCCGTCGCAGCGCCTACCAGCGCATGGCATATTTCGTGGTACAGCACCGTAAGATACTTGATGGGCTGCAATATCCCGATGCGGCGATACCAGTCCAGCACCCATATATCCTTGGTGGCTATGACCCGCATCGGCTCTCCGAGCTGATCGTATGCGTCTTTCATCCTGTACTGCCCGTTGTTGTCCAAGTCCCACACTTCGGTCATGTAGTAGTCTCGCGGAACCCCTTTCCTGTATGTCAGCCAGAGCGAGAAGACTGCGCCAGCAGTCGAAGGGCGAAACGACTTACCAGAACGCAGCAGCAAAGATGAACGACACGGCGATCCATAGTAGCGACTCCTTTTGCGCGTCGTTGAGCCGCGTAGGAAACGACTCGTTTCCATTGTGCTCGCCCAGCCATCGGTCGAAGAAGTTTCGCGCTTGACCAACTTGGTCGCTGACCTGATCCGAGAGGCTCATGCCGGGACCGATGTGGGGGTTGACGCGCAGATGCAGATACCGCTGAGTGCGACTGGAGCGCCCGAGGCGACCGTGGCGCAAGGGTTTCCAGCAGAAAGGAGGTATGTCCCGGGACATCCCTTGTGCCGAATGACCCTGAGTCTCAAGGGTACGCAGGGTTGCCTACGGCCGGCTTGGCCCTTCCCTGTGTGGCGGCGGAAACATTGCGCCCAGAATCTAAGAGGTAAGCCGAGCCAAAGACAAGAGACACACCGACACACACCTCGTCCAGGATGCACAGCATCAATTGTTGGTTCAGCCGCTTGTCCTGTAGGACACCGAACACCCGTCGTGCCGCTCGCCGCGCGTTGCCTCGGCCAATCATGTTCGCCGCGACATCTGCCATAAGCTTTCGTCTACAGGTCATTGACCGATTGGCTCACCGGGTATCAGAAGCGCAAGTTTTCGACTGGCTCTCTGCTTCGTCTCCATCTTCTCCTCTTCCGTACGCGGCGTAGTGGGCGGACGTCTCTCGCCGCCGGGCCAAAGGACCTCTTGGAAGCCCGCCAGGCTCCTCTCAACGCTGTCCGCGGACATGGCGTTTTTCATCGTGTCCCTGACTTTCCTGGCTGCTCAGCTCATATTCATGATTAGGAAGGCTGTCGAGCTCACCTTTCGATGGTGCTGCCCAGGAACTGCTGCAGGATAACCACGATCGCTTGGCGCCTCAGCCAGTTGTTCTCCTTCAAGTCGAACAGCTCTACAAACAGATCGCATATTGGAGCGGTGAAAGAGCCCGAGCCCGACTCCCCGCCCAATGCAATGGGCGTTAGCGGGGAACTGGTGGACGGCTGTGTTGCAGCTCCGGCTTGCACCAGCGTCGGGCTTGGCAGCTCTCTGGACCATCCCGCTTTGAGTGCCTGTGACAAGAAGGAGCTCCCAATACCGGCGATATCATCTGAGGCGACGCCCACCAGACCGCCGAACTCTGTAAGCTGACGCGCGAGTGTGGTTTGGATCATGTCGAGCATGTTCGGCCCGAGGAGGTTGTCATCGAGGGAAGTCGCCATGGTTTTGTATAGCGACTTGACGATGTTGTGCGGTGCGAGCGAGGCAAGCGCATTGGAGCTCCCAAGTGGATGGCCCGAACCAGCCGATCGAGAGAGAAAGGTGCGAAGCAAGGGTGATTCGCACAAAGCCTGCTGAGCGATGACGCGCTGCTTCTCAGCCTCGTCCATGCCCGCAGCTGTGCTGACTTACCCGCAGATACCGCTCCAGACCTTGTCGGCGGGATTCGATAAACATAGCGGACAGGTTAGGAACAAGCTTCTTAGGAGGAAGCTCATCCATCCCCTTCAACAACCCCGCATGCCCGCTAGCTGCCGCCCAATCCCGAAGACCTCGATCCAGCTCCCAGAATTCATTGTACCGCCTAGCCACCGTCCAGTGCGGCGCATCGTCAGAGTCCGCATCGCCCTGCCGCACCGTCACAGAGTACCGCACGACTTGCTTGCCCCCATCGCCATCGTCCGAGACGATCACGGCTGTGGGAATGCTCACGGCAGTGGTACCAGCGACGATCCGCCCCTCCTCTTCATGCTGCTCAAACTGCGCTTTCTGAAAGATCGCAGTACGCTGCTCCCGCCGTACGCTCGTGTGCGACCGGTTCAAAATCCTCAGCTCCGCTGCATTGCCTGTCAGCTCTGCCTGCCGGATGAGCGCGTCGAGCAGATGCTCTTGCTTGACCAGCTCCTGGAGCTTTTCTTGCAGACGGGCGATCTCGACCCCGAGCTGCGCATCGCTTGGGACAGTCAGGTGCGGCAAGCCTTCGGCCTCATCCCGCTCGGCAAAGGCATCGTCCGGTTGCTCGTCGATGATCTCGTCGTCGAAGAGCAACTTCGAGCGCTTGTTCAGCTCCGAGAGGCTGCTGGGGTGGTTGAGACCGGGTGTACCGGAGGGGACCCGAGATGCCGGCGCCGATGAGTAGGTGCGCTTTGGCTGAATAGCCCGTAGATCCTCCACACTGCGCGAGACAATTTTGCCTAGCGGGTCGATTGTCTCCGCCTTAGGGCTGAGTATCATCGACGACGACATGGGCGGCTGGGGGGTTTCGATCTCTGGTGTTGGCGTCGGACTTTCCCGCTTGAACGTCCGACTCGAGACCATGTCGTCCGAAGCAATAATCTCATTCAATGCCGCCTGTATCGCTTCCATCCGTTTCACCTGCACAAAATCGTCCTCTTCCTCTTCATTTATGCCCTCTTCCCCGTCTTCGTCATCTTCGAAAAGCTTAGAGCTGACTTTCTTGCTCTCATCACCTATGAGAAAGTCGAGCTGCGACGATCGACGCACATTGACTGGCGGCGTTGCCGGTACGGACAAGGGCGAGTCGTGTGTGCCGAGCTGTTGCGACGTTGACGGTCGCGTATCTGAAACGCGGCGATCCAAGTCTGGGGGCAGGAGGGAAACGCCTGCGGCGGGAGTCACGGAAGTCGGTGTGAAATGTCCACCGCTGAGCGATGGCAGGACTCGAAGAGGGGGCGATATGGGTTCCTTCGCTATGGCAGTCTTGCGAGGCGGAAGGACTGGCGCAGTCTGCTGCCGCACAGGCACCGGCGGGACGGGTGATGTCGGCAGAAAGGGGAACGACGAGACCTTCGGGCTGTTGATGGGAGATCGGGGCATTATTGACCCTTTGGAAAGGTCAGAGCATGCCTTGATGTAAAGCTCGCTCTTCTTGAAGCTCGCCCAGTCCTCTTCCAGCATTTGGTCGTATATTGCTTGTTGACACGCGAACATGGCCTGCTTGGCGCGTCGGATGTCGGATAGTGCGAGCTGTCCGGACCGTACGAGCTCGTCGATCACCGTCACATGTCGGGCCGGAATCAAAAGGAGCACATCGGGCGGAGCGAAGTACGTCTCGTGTAGAAAAGAGACATCCTCGAAAACCGTCTGTGCGTTTTGTGATGTCTGCACATCGGAAGCAATGAGCGTTCCGTCTAACGTCGCATTCTGGCCGATGCCCTCGAGCGGGTCCTTGAAGCCCTCGACAGTAAGCCAGAATTGGACCAAGCGAGATCGAGCCCGACGTTCCATAAACTCGAGCCAATAGGCCAAAGAGGACGGGTCGGAAAGTACGGTGTAAAGGTCGACGTGAGCGTATTCGGATAGATCGACAGAAGTCGTGCTTACACCGGCTCGGACATGAGGCGCAGCAGGCTTCAGTTAGCACTGACCTCCACGACGAGAGGACAGCTCACTTTGCCTGGTGACCTGGACAGCACGGAGATCCTAGCGTCTACCTCTAGCCTTGCCCTGTCCAGCCGTTTGAGATACTTCTTCGTTCGCTTGAAGTTCTTATCGTTTTCGTGGTCGGTTCGCTCCAGCGACGAGATCCCGTCCAGCTCCGTCTTTGCTAACCGGTACTCCCGGTCTACGTCGGCTCTGAGCCGCCTCGCCTCGCCCAGCGTCTTTACTTTGGGTATAGACCGCAGGAAGGCCTCGAAATGCCGGGTGGACGATTGTGCAGTGATGGAAGTAGGCGTGGGCAGTGTCTTCGAACGGACTGGCGAGTTTGTCCGGGAGTCTTTCGACTGGTTTGGTAAGCTCGAGAGCGCGGACAGAAATTTGTCGACTTGTTTCCTGGGAGTCAGTGCCGTGTGCCTCGTAGCTCAACATGGTCGGGGTTGAGAGACGCACTGCTCATGAAGATACCGGCCGCCCCTCTCGTCAATCTGCCTGTTCCAGAAATCGCTATCACAGAGCATCTCGAACACCGGCAGCAGAACGGTTCCAAGTACGACCTCTCGGGCGAGCGTCTTGACCACATCGGAGGCATCTTTCGCGGGAAGTGCTTGCTGGACAACCCTGTCTAGTGCCGCCCGAAAATGCGCTTCGACGTGCGCAACAGGGGTCTTTGCCGATACATGGGCTTGCTGGGATAAAGCCGGGTGGGGTGTGCTCGGTAGGGGCAAGGGCAGAGCGGCATTCGGCGTTGTCAGGCTAAGGCTCGAAGCGAGATGTTCGACCGTGCGGTAGTGATGCAGATGGTCCGTGATGATAGGCGTCAGTCGAGAGACCATCAGAGTCGACCAGTCGATTTTCTCGGCTTGGCTAACGATAGCGGAAAGCGTGCGTCGGACGAGGACCTCAACGGCGTTGGGGAACACGGGTGAAGGCGATATCCGGCTGAACCACGGTAAGATGAAGCTCGAGCGGATGAGCTCGAATATGCTGTCTAGACGACGGTCCAGTATTTCGGTCGAGGCGAGATGTAGCGAGGCGGGCTTGGAGGGTTGGAGCTCCCACTGTGCGCGGGTGCGTACGGCAGACCATGCTGAGGGAGTCTCAAAGCCGAGCGTCGGGCGACCATAGCGTCGGTGATGGGAAGGTGACGGTTGACGTTCAAAGCGAACTGCGGCGGTGATGATCCATACGGTAAGGAGCGTGATTATCAGAGAGATGCAGAGTGGTATCGCAAGTAGTGAGCGAAGAAGAGAAGAGAGAGGCGGAACCAAGACGAGGAGGACAAGACCGACGGAGACGCAAATGGCCCGAGTGGTGAGCGGCATTGCGTTGTCGCTACGGGCGCAACGGGCGGCCGGGCAGCTCGAACGGCAGAGAGAGGTATTTTGGGGCCGGGAGACAGCTAATAGGAGCCTCTTGCGAGGTATCACACGCGCAGGCCAGGTATGGGGATGTGTCTAGCGCATGATGATGATGATGGATATACGGAGAGGGAACGACGAAATGGACGGACCAAATAGCCTCGCGTCGGCTCTACGTTCGACATTCATCGTTCTCGACGTTGTACTTGCACTCCTCTTCGCATTCAGCTGATCGCACCCGCCCGAATGTCCGCCAGATAGCACAGCATGTCAGCTCGTGCGCTTGCCAAGCTAGGCTTGGCGCCGATACCGCACATCGACCTGCCAGTCGGACAACGACCTCAATTAGTAAATCATGCGGGGTTCGAAGTCGATGAGGAGGAGCCGATCAAAGATGACGCGGACGAGCTGGTCTCAGGGGCCATGGAGGCTGAGGAGGAAGATGCAGATGTAGACATGCAGGCGGAGGAAGATGCTGTCGCCGAGGAAGTCGAACCGAGCGCCGAGCATGAGGAGACCGAGCCGTTGCTGAGCCTAGCAGACAGGTAAGGCCTCGCGAGCCCCTTCTTGCAGGTGCCGAGCTCACGTCCAGCTCAGTGCTGCCCTTCTCGCTCCTTCAGACTCGCCAGAGGCACCTCACTCATCTCTTTCCGCACCTCTTCTCGCATCCGCCTATCCCATCGCATTCGAGACCGCGCGCGCGACCCATTCCGAAGGGTACATTCTTGTTCCCCACTCCTGCGCCCTCTGAACTCCCCCTGCCTCTCAAAGAGTATCACGCCCCGGCGAAACCTCCTCCCAGCGCACTCACAGCTCCTCCTCCTCCTCCCGGTTCGCCCGCTCCTGGAACACCTGGCACGCCAGACCCCGTAGGACAGAGCCGTTCGTCCAAGCCTAAAGCAAAAGGCAAAGAGAGATCAATTGCCCCGGCCCACGAGATCGAATGTATCGCACGCGTCACCCTCAGCATTGGGCCGATTTCATACCCTGGGACGGAGGTCTGGATGGGACGCTTTGTGAATCCTCGGGGTAACCAGCCAAATGGACCGAGGAAGCGCGAGAAGGGCGATGCTCCACTCGGGGCGGTTCCGAAGAAACGGAAACACGACGGCGGACCACCAGCGGCGGTCAAAGAGAAGAAGAAGCACTTGCCGGCGATAGCGGGCATGTCTGTGAAGACTGGACCGGCTCCTGGGATGAAACCGCCTCAACCACCTGTCGCGGGACCAAGTCGTCCACCGGGAATGCCACCAGCGCCTTGGACAAGCGCGCCTGCGCCCAGACAGCCCGTTCCAGGTCGACCTCCTGGTGCATCCCCCACCCGGCCGCCAATTGCAAGTCCACCTACGCGACAGCTCTGCGCAAAGCTGACGAACAGGAGCCAGATCTGATACAACGCGTGAACCAAGCCGCGACTCAGCACCCGTGGCTGTCAGTGATCATTCACAAGGCCGCTCGCAATACGGCATCAAAAGAAGAGCTGGCGAAGCTCGGGCGGATCGTCGCCAGACTAGGCAAAGGAGAAGGCGTCGGCGAAGGACCGCTGGACGGTTTGCCGAGCGCACCCGGACCATCGTCGGCTTCTGTGGCGGGCACAGCTACGCCCCGACCACCTAAGACTCCGGCCAGCAAGGCAGACGCCAAGCCTGCGGCGGCAGCCACGGGCGGCGCTAAGCCTTCGACGAGCGCAGCTGGCCCGTCAGGGAAAGCAAGCACATCCACGTCAACCACGGCAACGACGGCGGCCCCGAGACCATCGGCGGGTGCTGCTAAGGTCCCGGCAGATGACGATAGCTCGGACGATGATCTCGACATGACTGGCGAGCCACAGACGGGAGGAGGACCCATCGATCCGGAACTTCTTCCTGAGGTCGCTCGGCCCAGCCTCAATATCTCCAATGAACTGACCCCAGCGTCAGTTGCAGGCCCAACTGTGCCTTCATCTGCCAAGGCGGACGAGGAGGCTCAGAAGGTGCCGGCTGTGCCGGTCACTCCTGCAAATCAGGTCCAACCACCTGCGCAAGTCGCCGCGGATCCTCGCGATGCGATTCCCGCTTGGCCTCCTCTCGGAAAATCCACGCTCAATGCGCCATCGCCTGCTCCGGGTCCTTCTGATAGTCCAGCTGGCAGCACAGCACCTCCGACGCCCGGGCCGATGGCGACGCCACACACTCCTGCGCCACGTCAGAGTCGCGTTTACCCCTTACCACCACCCTTCTTGCTCATCGCTTTCAAAGAGATGCCGACCGAGAAGTTTCTGTTGCCTCTTGGCTCGCAGTCCTACGTTTCGAGGATCGGTTCTTCGGCTGTCACGAAGGACCTCGCTGCGCCAGGAGCAGCCACGCCGACTGAGGCGATCAAGAGCGACGTTACGACTGGGGCTGAGAAGTCCACGGAGACCGCCGCTGTAGCAGCAGTGGAGACACCTTTACCTGCTTCCGGCCGGGGAAGGACGCGGCAGTCCTTGGGTCGCAGTGCTACGAAGCCTACCGTCGTCAAGAAAGAAGAATCCAAGTCTGTGGATGTCCCGAAACTCGTCGAACTGCAGCAGCCCCCGCCCTCGGCGCCCCGCCAGCCGGTCCGCAGCGAGCTCCCGCCTTTACCAGGCATTTCGCCGCCACATGGGACCGTCCTGCTCTCGACCATCATTCCGGTCGACGACTGGCTAAGGCCCGATTGGGATAAGCTCGCGCAGCGTATGCCGTTCTATTCGAAGGCGTACGACGAAGCGGTCTTCCCGCCCTCAACCGGAATGAATGCGTCTGACACGCCCGCTGCGTCCGCTTCGACAGCCGATCCGATCAATGTTCCCAGGTCACCGAAGACTAGAGCGCGTGTTCCGCCTTCACCTCGAAGCCACCGGCGGATCGATGCTGCGCCGCAGAAGCCCAGCGAGCGGGATATAGACCCGAACACGCTGCTCAATATGGGTGCGGAGAGCCTCATGCCCCCCGAGGGGAATGTCCGGGCGGTGACGATACGGCTGGAGGGTGTGGATGATACGGCGTGGACTAAGATGCGGTGGGTGATGGACCATATCGATGGAGTGGAGATGAAGGCGCTCGGGGCTGCTCGGCCCGACCTGCTGGAAGCGAGCGTCACAGCCCCTGCCAGCCCAACGCCGCCCGCGCCGGTGCCCACTAGCACC
>CAUG01000343.1:22350-35580 GCA_000442785.1 Papiliotrema flavescens NRRL Y-50378
GACGCCTGCTTCGCCCCGCAGAGGACCCCGCGCGTACGACACGCCGCACAGTGCTACGAGGGAGATGGAGGCGATGCCCCCGCATATGGCCATCTTGGCGCGGGCAGCGCAGATGATCAGCTCGATGGAGCGCGGTGTGGTGGGTGACTTGAATGAGGGGGACCCGGACATAGCAGTGTCCCATAGTCGAAAGCGCCCCGCGGCGGTACTGGATCACGACGAAGAGGCGCATCTCGCCACTTCCGGCGAAGGAACGCGAACGTTCAGAGTCGACGAGGGGGTCGACGAGGAAGATGATGCCATCGCTCGAGAGATCAGAGAACCCGGCGAAGACAGGTACGCCCTCTCGCCGTCCCCGCGAGCGGACCGCGCCGCTCGAGGTTACGGGCGATATGCTCGGACGGGAGCGAGGCCCGTAAGCATCACGCCGTCTGTGAGTCGGCTCGGGAGGAGGCGGTCGTCCCTGCTCGGCTTGGGCGGCTTGGGCGGTGAGGTGCCGATGAGGCCGTTGGCGCCACTCCCGACGCGGGACGAGTTCATGCGGTCCGCGGACATGCTGTACGGGCTACTGGAGCGGACGGAGGTGGCGATCGAGACGTTGGTAGCGCTCAGTGGGAGGCGGGGAGCCGGACATATTCTAGATGGGATGGCGGTTGGGGCGGGATCACACGCAGAGGATGGAGACATCCCGGCGGACCAATGATGCCGTGCCACATGTTATTTACTTGGTGTGCAGTCATCAGTTGGCCGTGGGCTTCGTAGAGCGGCGAACCAGGCAGCTGTGCTATGCATTCTGCGCGATGTACCTGCTCGCCTCTAAGTGTCCTCGGAGCGGAGTGTGCGGGTCTGAGTTCCTGGCGCGCCATGTGAGCAGCTACATCTTGTACGCTTCCGAGCCCCCAGCATGATGCCTGAGGCGGCTCCGCTACTACCTCGCGTGGAGGGACATTTCTGCGATCTGCGAGCCCTCAAGACGCCCGGCACGCATTGAGCAGCGCTGACCGGCTTATCTATCGCCGGAGCGAATGTGACACACATGCACGCCCAACCGCCATTCGCTGTCATCCGCCAAGACAGACTGCATGAGCCACATTGCCCTAAGCGAGGTGCCTCACGAGTAACCGGGCATATCCGATGGCGACAGTCGCACCGGGTGTCCGCCCGAACCGGAGTTCGGCACGGCATATGAATGAACCTCGCCCTGCTCGTGAGGGTGCAAGAACGACCAAAAGCTCCTTGCTTATCCTCCCCTCTTCTTCTCTATCTTGTCAACCATGTCAAAAGAGACCTCTTGGGAGTACACGACCAACTCGCGCCGCTCGACCATCTTCGGTGAGTCACGCGCCCGCGTGCCGCCGGGAAATCCGGACGACTGCCCCGGATCGAGCTAAGTGCAGGGACAAAGGGCGTGGTATGCAGCACGCAGCCATTCGCGACTGCGGCGGGTCTTGAGGTGCTCAACAAGGGCGGGAACGCCGCGGACGCCGCAGTGGCCGTTGCGGCCGCCTTGAACGTCACTGAGGTGAGTCACCCGACGTGGACGGCGGCGCTGAGACCAGCCCTGCAACTGCGGTATTGGCGGAGATGTGTTTGCGCTGTACTACGAGGCCAAGACGGGCTCGGTGCACGCTATCAACGGCTCGGGCAAGTCTGCGGCTGCGTTGACGCTGGAGGAGATCAGGGCGACGGGGGTCAACACCGAGCGCTTCGCGTTCGATAGTCCGCTGGCTATCACTGTGCCCGGCGCGGTGGGCGCGTGGGAGAAGATCCACGGTCAATGGGGCAGCGGGCGCGTGGAATTGTCCCAGGTGCTGCAGGTGAGTCGAGACTGGTTTGGTGTGGGGCGCGTATGCTGACGTGCAGCCGGCCGTGTCGCTGGCCGAGAACGGCTTCCCGATCCACCAACAGTGCTCCTTCGAGGTGAGCTTTCCCTGCCACAGGCCGAGCGGAGCAGCGCTGACGAGCAGTGGTCTAAGTCGACCGCCCTGCTCAAGAAAGCAAGCAAGGGGCTCGGCGAAGAATCCTACCCGTTCTTGATCGACGGCCAGACGCCGCGGCCGGGTGACTTGTTCAGCAACCCTGCTCTGGGCGCGACATTGAAGAGTATCGGGGAGAGGGGCGCCAAGGCGTATTACACGGGGGAGAACGCCCAAGCCATCGTCGATGGTGAGCTCGTCTCTGCGTTGTGCGATTGAAGGGGCAGTTGATCGAAGCGATCCAGAGCCGAGGGGGCGCCAT
The DNA here is from genome assembly GCA_000442785.1 of Papiliotrema flavescens NRRL Y-50378. Taxonomy (NCBI): domain Eukaryota; kingdom Fungi; phylum Basidiomycota; class Tremellomycetes; order Tremellales; family Rhynchogastremaceae; genus Papiliotrema; species Papiliotrema flavescens. The sequence goes on from CAUG01000343.1 coordinate 24,589, forward strand.
GAGCCTGGACGACCTGGCGGGCTATGAGGCCGAGATTGTCGACCCGATCTCGTATACGTACGGCGTCGACAAGCACACCATCTGGGAGTGCCCTCCGAACGGGTCAGTCGCCGGCATTCTTGCCTCGTGCACTTCCGCTAACGCGGCAGGCAAGGTCTGGCGGCTCTGATCGCGTTTGGCATTGTCGATGCTCTCCGAGAGACGGGCGTGGTCGACCTCGAGGCGCTCGAGGAGGGCAGCACGGAGTGGTATCATGTGCTCATGTGGGTCCGCGGCTGTGCTTCATCTACCGAGCCGTGCTAATCTGCAGCGAGGCCATGCGGCTAGGATACGCCGATGCGCAGTATTGGATCGCGGACCCGAGCGTGGTGGACGTACCGGTCAAGGATCTCCTCTCGAAGGCGCGTTGCGTTGCGCGGTTGTCGATGGCCTTGTGTCGCCTACTGACACACAGGAATACCTTCAAAAGCGGGCCAAGCTGTTCGACACGAAGAAGGCAAACGCGCAGTACCTCAACGGCAACCCCCTGCCTAGTAGCGATACCGTGTACCTCACCACCGCCGACAGCGAGGGCAATGCCGTGTCAAGTGAGTCGGGGTCTGTGGCTGGCATGGATCGGCGGGTTCTAAGACGCAGTGATCATGTCCAACTATGCCGGCTTTGGCACGGGCATTGTACCGAAGGACCGGGGGTTCACCTTGCAGAACCGAGGGGCCGGGTTCATCCTGGACGACGATAAGCATCCTAACCGCTACGAGCCTGGAAAGCGGCCGTACCACACCATCATCCGTGCGTCCGTCATCATGCGTCTGAGGTCCTGGAAATGTTTCGTGGAGAGCTAAATCCAGCGGCCATGGTCACGCAGGGCAAGGAGCTCGTCGCCGCATACGGCGTCATGGGCGGCTACATGCAGCCCCAAGGCCACCTCCAGGTGCTCATGTATGCTTAATCTGCAGCGCAGTCCCGCGCGTGGGGACAATGGCTGACGGCAGCAATCTGATACACCACCGGCACCATGCGCAAGCGGCACTCGACGCCCCGCGCTTCCTGGTCGGCGGCGGTCGACCAGGCAACGTCGGCGACGTCAAGTGGTGGAACCGCACAGTCGCGCTCGAGCATGGTATACCCGATGCGGTGGTAGATGAGCTCAAGTCGATGGGCCACCAGGTCGAGGTGTACAAGGGCAACGACCGAATCCACTTTGGAAAGGGCCAGTTGATCGTGCAGCAGAAGGACAAGAAGACGGGGAAGCGGGTCTGGGCCGCGGGGAGCGATCCGAGGGGTGATGGTGCGGCCTTGGCGCAGCTTTAGTAGTGCATGCAAAGGTATTCAGTGGCTTCGCACATCTCTACTGAGAGTCCACAGCGTCGCTCGTGCTGGGTCAATCGGCAACGTACTGCATATCCTAGCGCCCACGATGGGAGGTCAATACGGGCAGTCGGACCCGGGCACATGGCGGAAGATGCGGAAGTAGCCTGGAAGTTGTCAAGCCAAGCGTCCCTTCCCCCGCCGGATATCCCCGGCCCGCTCCATGATGCCATCTCCTCTTTGTAGCTAGTACAAGAAGCGCCGGGCCAAGTACCTCTCGCTCCCCATCGCGCATCATGCCTCATAGCAGACCCGCCCCCACTCACTTCGTCTCGTGTGGGTGCCATATCTTGTTCGCTACACCGCACTGACTGTAGACCGCTCCAAGGCCTTCCCCGAAGGGATCGTCGGCCACCTGACGCACTCGTCTCCGCACCCCTCCGGTGCGCCCGCAACCCCCGAGGATGGCGATTCAGTCACACCGCTTCGGTTCCCGAATAACCAGCCCGTCCGGGACCTGCACACGCTGATTGAGAACTGGGAGGAGGTCCATGATAAGTTGTTGACGGGCACGCCGGTGGAGAAGCTCGAGGAGATCGAGTTCCTCGCGCCGTTGCGGGGTAGGGACGTGTTGTGCGTGGGGTACAACTACCGCAACCACCGCATGTGAGTGTGCGCGAGCTACTCGTCTCCAAGTGTCTCCGGGTGTCTGACAGTCAAGCGTGCATTAGGGCTGATCCCAGGGAGTTCCAGTCGACCGGCTTCGACGCCAGCATCAAGAATGATTACCCCGACAAGCCGAGTATGAAGTTCCACCAGAACGGCGATGCAACGCTCATCGCAGTCATCTTCACCAAGCGCGCGACGTCCATCACCGGCCACAACACCGAGATCTACCCGCACCCGAACGTGACCGACTCGCTGGACTACGAGGGCGAGCTCGGCATCATCATTGGGAAGCCCGGCATCGGGATCGCCAAGAAGGACGCATGGAGCCATGTCTGGGGCGCGGTCATCATCAACGACGTGGGTTCTCACTCCGTGGTCGCAGCGCAGAAATACTGAACCATCGCAGGTGTCCGCGCGGGACCGCCAGCGAGACCACAAACAGTTTTACATCGGTAAATCGCTCGACACATTCTGCCCCATGGGCCCCTTCGCCGTGCACTGTGCGTCAAAGCGTTCTTAGCCCACTCTAGAGGCCCGAAAGTTCAAGCGGCACCGCCTGACCCCAGCGTCCGCACTCGACTTCGACAAGCTCCACCTCACGACGCACCTGAATGGCAAACAGGTCCAGTCGCAGCTCACCTCGGAGCTCATCTTCTCCGTGCCGGAACTCATCGAGACCTGCTCCTTGGGCATCACGCTGCAGCCCGGCGACGTCATCGCGACGGGCACGCCCGAAGGTGTCGCCGCGGCCCACGGCAACTTCCTCAAGACGGGCGACGCCGTCGAAGTCAGCATCAACGGCCTGGGGACGCTGCGTAATGTCGTAGGCGACGGGAATGTCCCTCCGCCCAAATGCGAGCCCGTCCGGCCAAAGCATCGCGTCGTGTAGAGCTGTAGATCGTACTGTGAGAGTATGCTACAGATGCATATCGCATGTGGTTGGTCAGATCATGTGATTGGTCAGATCATGAGCGCGACGTTCGGGGCCGGACGAGGATGTTGTCCCCCTTGCCGGTCATACCGACGCGGTGGTCCTCCGCCAACAACCGCGCAGCCACCTGCCGCTTGATCCCCCGAAGTCTCGATCGCTCCTCCTGCGTCACCTCCCCATCTCCATGATCCGCCGCAGTTACCCTCTGCCTCAGGCTCCACTCCTCCATGCTGTACCCCTCGCCCCACTTCACATACAGCCCCTGCAGGACCGACCGCCACCCGCCTGTGCGGTGCCTCTCTCGCACATCGTCGTCCGCTCGTCCGAATACGAATGGGCTAGACGGGTCGTTGCTTGTGTAGCGCCGCTGGCGGTCGCATTCCTGTGCGACGAAATTGAGGTACCGCCGGGTGTAGCTGCCGAGGTTGAGGGGCGTGGACGGGACGGGCAGGTGATGCAGCGCGACGAGGAGCTGGCGGACGCGGAGAGGAGGAGTTGGTTGGTGTCCCACACAGAGGAGTGTTGCGTGCACCTCTGACGGCAGAGCGGGGAGGTTGAATGTCTGCATTGCGTGCCCTGGTACAGCCGATATCGGGACTGGGTTCCTGGCGGTGTGGATCGACGTCGGGGGGACGCCTAGGATGTGGACAAGCGATAAAAGCGAGCCAAAGTCGTGGTTGTGATAGAACGCGTTCCGAAGCCGAATGACGCACGAGACGATCACTTTGATCGCCCCGGGAGAGACAGCTGCGCTGGAGTGCTCCGGATTGACAAGTACCGTGAGTAACAGCCGGAAAAGATCCAGCGGTCGGTCGAGGTCGTACGGCCTGACTGCGATCGTGTTACTCGGCACCCCATATGCCTTGTCCGGCTTGACGCCCATGTGCCTGTGCGTCGTCATGTCCATATCGGCGCCAGCAGACTGATGGCGGAGCCTGGAAGCCACCAATGAGTCCCTGATCAGCCAGGCGAGGTCTCTTCCTAAGCTGATACTTGATGCCCGGGTTGATTCGCCTTCTCCACCTGCTAGGTGTTCCTGCCGCCGCGAGACTTCATCCATTACGGTCGCCCTTTTCTTGGCGTAGATCGCCGCGCGCCTGGTCGTCCAGTATGCAACTCCCTCCCTCAGTCTGTTCACCTCCTCGTCCGACATCGCAGCGAGGTTGCCGTGTAGAAGGATATCGCACTCGTCCACGCCTTGAACGATCTCCTCCTCGTACAGCCTCTCCTTGACGACGCCGGGCCACAGGTCCGTGATGGACTCGATCATGTCCCGCCGGCGGGTCCAGACTGCATCCGATGCGCGGGCGATGTCGATATGCGTGACTGCCGCCCAGGTGCGCTGAGCCTGGGCGTGCGGGGTCGAGGGCAAGACGGTGAGCGACGTGGACCGCGCGAGATGGAGGAGCTGCTTGTGGGTGGGGAGGAAGCCGTTGAGCGAGATCAGGTGGAAGATGGTGGGTACGGTGAGGGTCGTGTATTGGTCCGCTGGCAACTCCGGTTGGGCTGTACCGAGATCGAACTCCTCGTCCACTGGACCCGCCTCGGCTCCCTTCCCGCCCGAGGTGCCTTCGCCTTCAATCCGCCTCGAGGTTCGAGGAGACGACGTTTTCGGATGATAAATCATCAGGCTCTGCAAGATGCCGTCGAAGTCATCCGGCTTCAACAATCTCTCCGCCTCGCCCCGCTTGTCTAGCTCGTGCAGCACCCTCGCGAGACCGCTCCACGTATACCGCAATGCCGAGTGTAGGACCCATGGCGCCTTTCTCCATCCTTCCAGAGCTTGAAGATGATGCAGTATGATCCGGAAATCTTCCACTTGGAAGACGAGCTGATCGGTGGGTAGGGTCGAGAGGTACGAAGGGTGGAGATGGGAGATGTATCGTTTTGTCCGGGACACGAGTCGTTTCGTACCCTTTGCCGTATGCAGATCGCCTATGGCATCGGTGACATACTCGACTTTGCGAGCAGGTGCGACATCCTAGACCATCAGCTCAGGCTACAGTCTGCTCGTGCCAGAAACGTACCTCTCCCCCAGGCCGCACCCGATCCTTCATCCACCACTGCGCCAACGGCTTCGTCGGTCGCCTGAGTCCCTTCGGCCGAGGTGCCGACTGTACTCTCTCTTCCCATCTTCCTCTATAGTCCTCTTCAAATCCTCCCCGCCTGACATCCGCCCTGCTGCCCGGACTGCCATGCTCCCGAGGAGGATGTCGTAGTCGACCAATCAAGTGGTCCGCATTCAACCCCTTGCCCAGCCGTTTCCGCGAGAACGCATGCAGCGACCGGCGTCCTTCCAGCGTCGTCGACGATCTTATAGCCGTGCTGAGCGTGTGTTGTGGGATATAGGGGATAGCGAGTGACAAGACATGCCGCAAAGTGGACGGGTGGATGGGCATGGGATGATGGTGAAAGGAAGACCGGTGAAGTGGTCAATTTAGACTTTTCAGTCTCGCAGCGGGTCCTTTCGGTCATTGACTGTCACCACACTGACACTTGCAATGACGCTCTTTGTGACATAGCGACACGATGGGCAAGAAGCGGAAGAGCACGGTCGACGATAGTGCACCTCACGCCACGGGATTAGACTCGCGCCCTGGCCATGGAAAGGCAGGTGCACGCACCTCATCCTCGAAGACGACAACGGTGCCTTTCGTTGACCGCCCTGGCATTGTGCCCGACGACGCACACAACATGCACACACACACAGCCTCGGCGACCTCAATCCTTCCGAGCCTAGACGACTCGGATTTGCATGATCCTCCGGCGTCGGGCGCGGGCACTGAGAAGCGAAAAGGCAAGCGTAAAGGGATAAAGCATGGCACGCCTCACTTGTCCACTTCTCATCCTTCTTCCACGCCAGCCGCCTCGGCCGACCTCGACTCTCGGCCCATCAAGAAGTCCAAGACGGAGCAGTCTTCTTGCGTCTTGCGCCCTGATCAGACAGTCCACTCCACTGGTGTATCGAAGACGATGACTAGCCACACCAATTCGCCAGGTGGTGCCGCAATGCCCAGCGGAACCGCAACATCAACTTCTGCGCCCGCCGGATCTTGGATCCTTGGTACCGGCAGCGCCGCTTTGTCGTCAAAGTCTGCGCCCGCCCGCTCTACCGCTCACAGCTCAAGCACTGTTCCTCCCGCGCAGAGCGCCCCTCGCGCGACATCGTCCTCGTCGGATCGCACGCGCAGGCTGTCGCACCCTTCTCTCCCCGCCAAGCCTCCTCCGCCCTTCTCCTCGCCAGGTTTGAGCCACAAAATAACAACAGCGTCGACGCCCTCCGCTCGCTCGTCCCGGTCGTACCCTTCCGCGCCCGCGACCCCACTCTCGCCCTCATTCCCCGCCCATACACCCCCCGCGGGCCCACAAGGATCCTCGTATCCGCCCACGTCTTACGTCACCACGGCGGGCACTGTGCTTACACTCCAAAACGCGGGCTTTGTCTTATCTGCATACCTCCAGTCCTTCGGACACGACCCCAGCCAGTTCAAGATGACATCGACGTATACCCTCGTCCCTGCTCCGGCCTCGACGGCCAACGCGTCTTCAGCTAAGAGCCCGGAACCACGCGAATCGCACCAACCACCGCCGAACCATCTATACCACTGCACCATCACCCTCCCTCATCCGTGTGCGATCCGCTCGATGACCTCGCCGGCCCCCGGGCTGCGGTCCAAGGACCTGGCGAAGAAGCACGCATCGATGGACCTCGTCTGGGCGTTGCTTTCTGTCGGTGCGCTGGGTGAAGACCTCAAACCGCTCGACTGGGCCCAGCACAAGGCTAAGCACCTTGAACGGATCGCCCGATACATCCAGCGTCGATCGAGGGACTCGCTCAGTCCACCTCTCGCTGGCGAACCAAGACGCGCGAAAATCGAAAGCCTTAAGAAGGTGATCGTCGATCGTCTACCCAGCCTGTCGCCCGGCAGTCAAGTCATTCCCGGCCGAGGCGAGTACCCTTACATTCCCCGCGCGAGCTTCTGGGACCATTGCCCCTCGCTCGCGAGCTCACGGCTGTGGCCGACTTTGTTCGAACTCCGCCTTGGAGGGCTTTATGCCGGTCGAACCGAGGAATGTCGTGTGGTCTGCCTGCTCACGAGCCGCCCTCTCACGGTCTTTGGCGAGTCGGGCGAGCACACTCTGGATCTCACGATGAACAACGTCGGCAACGACCGCGCAACGATCCCGGCAAGTGTGCGCCTAGTCCGCGGACGGCGGATGAAAGAGTGGGAGGAAGGGAGGCTCGAGCAAGCGATGGAGTACACCCTCCGCCTGATCCGCGCGCATATCAACAAGCCCGTGCACGGTGATCTGGACAGCTCGAAGTGGCTTGTCCTGCCCATGCTGCCCACGTGGAGAATCAGAGAGAAGGTGCGATGGACGGATATCAGCTGGACCGAGGTCGAGCTGGCCACGACGGGGCCTCTCTGGTTCCCGTTCTCCTTCGCCGACCCCAAGAAGCTCGAGCAGGAAGTCAGTGATGCGATGACAACGCCGCGGGCCGAATTCTCTAGAAGATTATTCGCCCGACGCGTGCGGACCGACCTGAGTCCGCAGTCGCCTCACCCCGAAGATCCCTCTCGCACGGTCCTCGACGTACTGCCGACGGATGTGGAGCTCACGGACCCGCTGCAGCCGCTAATAGAGGGCGACCAGGTCAACACGATCCGGCACGGCGGGTTCCTCGCGGGCCTGGCGAACCCCAAGCTAGTCGGCAAGGTCGCTATACCCGAGGTGATCCAGCGCCACTGCATCTCCGCCTCGGTCTTCAAGACGACGTCGACCCTCCCCGCCGCGCTGGCGATGCTGGACGACCTGCTTGTCGCGCGCGATTTCTCCGACAAGATCTTCCACTCCCGGCTCGAGGTGTCTCTGGCGCACACGGCGCTGAGCTGCCCGACGTCGCACGGCCAAAAGGCGGGGAAGTCGTATGAGCGGCTGGAGATGCTGGGCGATACGCTGCTGAAGCTCTTGGTGGTGGTATACTTTCTGTATAAGGTGCAGGAGGACGAGATTGACTGGGAGGACGTGCATCGCGAGAAACAGATCATGGTTACGAACCGGACGCTGCAGAACCACGCGATCAAGGTCGGCGTGGTACCGTATATACGGGGCGCACATGCGCAGAACAGGCAGTGGCTGCCTATGGGGTGGGTGGCGCTGGTAAATCCGCCGAACGAGGAGCGGAGGAAGGAAAAGGAGCTGGCGGGACAGGCGGCGCTGGGTCAGGGGGGTGAACACTCTGCCTCTGCGGAGCTGGCGACGGCGGAGGCAGCGGCGACCGCTGAGGCAGGCGAGCAGAGCGCCGACACGGCCATTGAAGGGCAGAGCGGCACAAAAGTGACGACTGACAAATCGACCGACGGCAAAGCTGCTCATCTTCACGACCAAGTCGCTCAAGTCAACGCCATTCATGGTTTACAGGAACAACGCCCCAGCGATATCTCGTCTGTCCAGTGGTCTAGCAAGAAGCCACGGGCTGACGACCCGCCCCCGACCACGCAGCAGCTAGGGGACAAGGTAAGCAGAGTATTTCGTCATTCATGCCACGATGATCAGTGAAGGGCGCAGCTCACCGCCAGACCATCGCAGATGTGTTCGAGGCGCTCGTGGCGGCTTCGTACCTCTCCGAGAACCGACACGTCGACGGCGCCATCAGCGCGATGCATATCCTCGGTATGCGCCTTTCGCGCTTCAAGAACTGGCAGACGGTGGTGGGCGTGTCCAAGGCGAAGAACGAGGCGCTGCGGGCGGAGGAGGTGGCGGAGGGGAAGGCGGTCGTGCCGCTCAAGGTGCTAGGCTACGAGTACAAAGTGGGAACAAATGGGCGGGACGCTCTCGTGAGTGTAATGACACCTGCGGGGCAATGGCGGGTAGTCAAACGCGAACAAGGCTAATGGCAGACCCTCAGCCATGAGCCCATCCGCCGAGGCCGGCTCCTCAAGTTCAAGGCGCTAGGCGACGCCGTGATCGACTATTGTGAGTCATGCGTACTGTCGTTCCTTGTAGCCCATGAACTCACCTAGTCCTCATCGGCTGGCTGTTCGAGCATCACCCGACCGAAGGCCCCGGCTCGCTGACTGTGATGCGCCACTCGCGCCACTCCGATACGTGCCTCGCGGCGTATGCGGTCTCGTCCGGCCTCATCGACTTGATCACGGACATCCCGCCCGAGCTCATCGGGCCGATTGGACAGTACAAGAAGGCGATCTTGGCTGCTGAGAGGAAAATTGTGGGGGTGGAGGGTATGGCGCGCTGGGAGTTCTGGGCCGACGTCAAGACGCTGAATGTGGGTTGGCAGCGGGGCGCTTGATGGCGGGGCGGGGAAAGAGAGAAGGATTGCTGACGGCAGTACGTGGCCGACACGGTTAACGCCCTGTTTGGCTCGATTCTGGTTGATTCGGATTACGACCTCGCTGCGACGCAGAGCGTCTTTGAGCGCACGATGTTGCCGTGGTTGGAGGACCATTGTGTGGGACCGGGCCATACGGCCCCGCACCCCCGTACGCTCTGGAGCGAGATGATCTTCGGGCGGGGCTGTGGCGATTGGAGCCTGGAGAAGACGGAGCGGGGCGTACGGGACTGGAAGGCGGTCTGTGGGTTGTGCTTCGTCCGATGGCGAAAACGGCGCTGATGGCAGTGTACCTCCACGGTCAGCCGATTGGGCGCGGCGAGTCTGTAGCCTCCACGCTGGCCACGCGGCGCGCGTGCGAGGAAGCCGTGAAGCGATGTAAGGCCGAAGGTCTGCTCGATAGCGTGTGTACCTGTCCGCGCAAGACGAAGAAGGGCAGGCAGGCGGAGCCCACGGCGGCTTAGGAGGCTGCGGTGGGCGCGGGTGCGATATCTGGGGAGGGGCGAGAGCAAAGGCGGGGTGAGGAGCTAGAGGTGAATCGGGAGAAGAAGCGTGAGGAGCAGGTCTCGCAGAAGAAGAAGAGGAGAGTGAATGATCGCTATTGGTGAGGGCCGGGGCGGGGCGGCGCAATTGTATTTAGAACGATCACTGCAAACACCGGCGACACCGACGACGAACACGATTGGAACGGCGTATACGACGAGCGACGAATTGGACGATACTTGACGATGGGATGGTGGGGCCGGCATGTACACAGAGACAGCTTGTAGCGAGATGCACAGTCACTAGTCAGCGAGCGCATAACACAGAATGGCTGAGGATCGGCGGTGCAACGGGCATGCAGTGTGAATTGCATCTACAGGACGTCTATCGCAGCGGTCTATGTCGAGTGGAAGGAGACGGCGGGGGAGATGGTGGGAGGGGTATAGACTGTGCGAGCTCCAATTGAGAGCTCAGTATGCCCAATCTTGACTGCTGCGCCGAGAGGGGGGACGTTGGCGTCGCGCTCAAGCCGGTGGGAACTGCCGGACGAGAACGGGCTGAAGCAGTGTTAGGACGTGATAGCGCAGCTTGCAAGGCGTCTCGCACGACGGGGTGCGACGAGATGCTCTGGTCGAGCATAACTGCTGTGAGCCGTCGGCCATCAGCCGTCAGCCGGATCCAGCGGCCGAGCGGCGGCTACGCGCGAAGTGGCAACCGGTAGAAGCGGGAGGGAAGACGGGACTCACGCTGTTCGATGTGGCCCAAGAGCGTCTCCTGCGCCCCGAGCGGGTCGTTCGTCTTGGACAAGACAGGCACGACCTCCGCATGGAACCCGCTCACAGCTGTCGTCAGTCGTGTTCATTCGGACTGGCGGCCCGCGACGCACTCTCCGCCTCGATAGAGCGCACCAGCGCGCTCACGCGCTCCATGAGCTGATCCCGCGTCGGCGCCTGGTCCTGCCACACGCCCGCCAGCTGCGCGATTGCGACGCTGAGGCTTGCCCATGCCTGATGCAGCCGGCTGATCCAGATGAACTGTGGGGTGTTGGTCCATGAGCGCGGGACGGGGAGGTATGCAGATAGTCGCGGGAAGAGGGGAGTGAGGTGCGCGGGTGCGGTTGGGGAGAGGATGAGGCTGAGCTCCAGCGTCAGGAGCAGGGCGAAGAGGGTGTAGCGCCACTGCTGTCAGTCACTGTCCGTCGTGGCGTAGCGGTAAGGAGGAGTAGGGGGAGGTGGGGCTGGGGGGAGGT
>CAUG01000344.1:0-10413 GCA_000442785.1 Papiliotrema flavescens NRRL Y-50378
GGCTTCACCGACGACGACGAACCCGAGGGCTTGGGGTTGTTGTACACGATGGTGCAGGTCTGCCTCCAGGCGGACGGGAGGAAGCAGTTCCACCACTGAGCGATCGAGCAGGTGGCCGGGGTGCACTTGACGGTGTACGAGCCGCTGTTGCCCCAGTTGGAAGGGAAGTTGTGCGGCGGGTTGCACGTCGACGGGAGGGGCGCCTTGGAGTTACCGCCGTTGCAGACCTTGAGGCCGTATCGGCCGGAGCCCTGGCACTTGACGACGTCTCCACCGTCCCACACGGGCTGAGGTGAGCTCAAGTGAGATCATCGCCAGCAAGGGGCACTTACAAGGGTGGCCCACTGGCCCGAGTTGGACGGCTTGCTCTTGCCGCACCAGGCTCCGGGCTGCGAGTTGGACTGCCACGGCGCGCCCTTGGCTCCGTAGTTCTTCTGGTTGCAGAGCGAGGTGGCTCGGCCCTCGAGGGACGGGCCGGCGGAGACCTCGGAGGTGGCCGCGAGGGCGGTGAGGACGACGGCGAGGGTAGAGGTAGAGATGTACATGACGAGGGTTGGTCGGGTGGTAGAAGTAGTGGGGGGTCGGTGGGTGAGGTTGGTCGGGTTCAGGTGGAGAGTTGAGAGGCGATTGGGGGCTCGAGTTGTTGGACTGGTAGACTGAGGTGAGGAGGGGACATGGTCGACCCGTCGCGCTTTATACCTCGCACGAAGCGGGTTGTCGGGTATTGAGCAGGTATTTTCGGCGACTGCATCAGGAGCGGCCGCCGGGTGATGCAGATCTTCGGGAAGGCCATGTCGTGAATTTGCACCGCGAGAACCCTCGAATACGGCAGGAGGGTCGGTCGCGCATCGACGCCATGTCTATCAAAGTGACACACGTCGACCCCTGTCGATCAATGCAATGGCCCGTTGGGTGTGCAGGGCGTCGACGTCGTCCAGTCGTCCATGACAGCCGAGGGGTGGTACCGCTCAGGTCAGACGGCCACGGGGGCATGACCTGAGCCGGGATCTCCTGGCGAGGAAAAGGCATTGTCTTGACATAGCGTGTCAAAGTGAGTCATCCCGGTGCGCGATCCGAAGCCGTCCGGCCGATCGAGCATACGAGAGCAGCGCATCGCCCGAGGCCGAGCAGATGCATGTGGGCAAGAACACACTTGCCGGGTGACGAACGGCTCGCCGAGGGTCGCACGGGTGGTTGATCCGAGACACGGCGTGCAATTTGGCGTAGCATCTCGCGGGACAGCTCGGTCCATGCACCAGTCACCGCGAGGGACCGGCCAGGGCACGACAGGGCCGGCACTCGCTTGCTGACGTTTCGTCCAGCGTCGGGCCTGAATGGTCGAGTGGGCTGTTCTGTGAGAAGGGCGAGCGCCCTATTGTTGGCCAAGGGCCGATCTGAGACATTGCAGTCAAGACGTCCCGTCGAGGAATAAAGTGAGACATGCGGGACCGGCTCTCCCGGTTCTCCCGGTTCGCCCGGGTCGCACGGCCGGGATCCGGGAACATCGGCAGGGACAGAGAAGCAATCGGACAGCCTGCGCTTGCGTCGATCTTTCTCCCGTCGGAACTAATCTTGCAGTGCAAGGAGCAACAAGCATGCAGCCAGGTCGGAAGGCTTGCCGCTGGTCAATAGCGTATCAAAGGCCCAGAGCGGTGGGTGATGTGCCTAAAGATGGTGGCTGAGACGGCACGCGCGTCGTCACGATCCCAGCTGAAACTTGCCACAACGGGCAACTATGCTCGTCTTTCTGCTCATTGTTGTCCTGCGCCAACTCGCTACTCACAGTCCCCGAGGTCGGGCGTGAATCATGGCCGAGGTAACCCAGGCCGAGGTCAGGATGCAGAATTGATCATCGCAACACCATCCTCCACCGAGCTACGGCTACGATGCTCGTCGAGCCACAAGGTGGTCGAGTCGAGTATGCGCTGGACGGGACTTGGAGGTGCCACTCGATCGACCCTTCATGCCAAGTTCAAGGCCGCACCAGCGTCGCGTCTAGCGATCCGCTCAGGCGGGGCTCACAGCCATTGCAGAAACGATCGCGATCCATATTCCCTAAACAAAACAAAAAAAAATGATAGAAATGCTATTGATTGTCCACGGCTTTTGAATGGGCACTCAGATCCAGGAACCCACGCGCCACATCTGACCCGCCTCCTCCTACCTACTCCCGGTCCGTCCTCTGTCCCCATCGGCTCGATCGCCTCCTCGTCGCGCGCCTAGCCTTGTTCGTCGCGGCGGGAGAGGCGCTGGCGCTCGCGCTCGACGGCGCAACCGAGCTGGCGGCAGGGGCGGGCGAGGTCGAGGAGGAGGTGGAGGCCGAAGTGGACGAGGCCGCAGGGGCCGCAGCGGGCTGGGCGTCCTGGTTCTGCGTGTAGATCGACAGTCGTCGGCCACCGCCGCATCGCTCGTTCTTGGCGCCACCGCACATCGCCTGGCACTCGAGCGCAGGGGCCGGGGCACCACCAGTGAACGCAGACGCGCAGTAGCACTCGGCGCCGTACTCTGTACCAGCGATGGTGTAGCCCTTGGCGGCGCATGCGGCAATGCACTTGGCGGTGGTCATGGTGCTGGAGCCGACGTAGAACTTGTTGAGCGCCCGACCGGAGCTGGGCTCGGCGTAGCAGCCCTGGGCGGTCCAGCCATCGGGCAGGGCAGCCACGGGCGGGAGGTTGTTGTTGACAAAGGTGGTGAGACGGCTGCTACCTCCGCAGGTCTGCGCGGCGTTGCCTGGGGTCAGACGAGTCTCGAAGAATAGGCTGAGACACTCACCACCGCAGTCCATGTTGCACGAGGCGTCAGAGGTCTTGACGGCGCCGGGCTGGAAGCCATCGCCACATCGGCATTCTGCCCATTAGCTGTGCGCTACCAAGTCAGTCGGAAGGTGACTCACCAGAGCCGAACTCGATACCGGCGTACTTGAAGCCTCGGTCGAAGCACAATGCCTGGCACTTGTCCTGCGTCATGGCCTTGTCGGACACGGTGTAGCCCGTGAGCGCCTTGGTCGACGTGCCGGTGGTGTAGCACCCGTTGGACACCCAGCCGTTCGTCTCGACAATCTCCTCCTCGACGACCGGAGCATCAGACGCGGCCGGCGCGGCTGATGAGGTGCTCGAGGCGCCGACGGTGGAAGACGACGAGGCGGGGGCCGGCGAGGGGCTGGCCGAGGCGGAAGACGATGCAGCGGCGGAAGAGGAAGCGGCGGCGGAAGAGGAAGAAGCGGCGGCGGAAGAAGAAGGAGAAGAAGAGGACGGTGCAGCCGATGAGGACGTGATCGCAGAAGACGACGCAGCCGACGACGATGACGAGGCGGACGATGACGAAGCAGCAACCGAAGACGAGGCCGAGGCGGACGACGAAGCCGGAGCAGCCGCCGTCGAAGCGTTGCTGAACGTAAAGGCGTTCATGAGCCGGGCGCCTCCGCACCTCTGAGTCTGATCACCCGAGCAGGACATGCCGCACTTGGCCGCAGTCGTGGCCGTCGCCTTGGCGAGCGAGTTGTCGCAGTAGCACTCCGACATGTACTGCACCGCCGCGGCCGTGTAGCCCTTGCTCGAGCAGCCGGTGATACACAGCTGGGGCGTCATCTTGCTCGAGGTGAACGAGTAGGCGGAGAGAGCTCGGCCTGACGACGCCTCGGCGAAGCAGCCCTGGGCGGTCCATCCCGAGGCGAGGACCGGGGCGGGGGCGTTGACGGTGGACGCGAAAGTAGTGAGCCGGTTTCCACCGCCGCAGAGGGCCGTGGCGTCGCCGGCGCACTTGCTGGAGCAGTCGCTGTCGGGCGCAGCCACCGAGCCGGCGTTGAACCCGTCGCCACAGTAGCATTCTGCAGTCAGTGAGAGTTCAGCGACAACAACGTGGTCATCTCACCTCGTCCGTACTCGACACCGCCAAACTTGTATCCTCGGGCGGAACAGGCGTTGAGGCACATGGCCCAGGTCATGTTGTCGCTGGCGATCGTGTAGGCGGAGAGGGCACGGCCGCCGGTGGCTTCGGTCATGCATCCGTTGGGAGCCCATCCGGCCGGGACGCCCGCGTACGTGGGCGCGGGCGAAGCAGCGGCGCTTGACGTGCTGGAAACGACAGTGGAAGTGGTCGACGAGGTGGTCGACGAGGCTGAGACGACCGTGGTGGTGTTGGAGCCCGTGGCGCTGCTGCTGATCACAGTGGAAGTGGCGTTGGCGGACGCGGTGCTGCTGATCGCGGTGGAAGTGGCGTTAACGGACGCGGTGCTGCTGACGACAGCGGAGGTGGCGTTGGCCGAGGTGGGGACGGCGCTGGACGTCACGTTCGAGCTGGTTGGGACGGCACTGGAAGTCGCGTTCGAGCTGGTAGGGGCGGCGGAGGAAGCGGCACTGGTAGTCGTCGTGGTCGAGTTGGACCAGCCGAAGACGGTGAGTTTTGAAGAATCACCGCAGACCGACAAGCTGTCGCCCGAGCACATCATGCCGCACGAACCATCGGCGAGCTTGGCGCTTCCTGTTCCGAACGAGTTGGCGCAATAGCACTCTCGCGACCACTCGGCACCGGCGTACTTGTATCCCTTGGCCTGGCACGTGTTCATGCAGAGCTCCTGGGTCATGGATCCCGAGGAGAACGAGTACGATCCGAGCGCTCGAACGCCCTTGCCCTCCGAGTAGCATCCGAGGCTGGACCAGCCGGTCGGGAGCGCCTTGGCGGGGTACAGGCCCGGGTTGTTGAACAGGTTCATGACGGCGCTTCCACCGCAGTTCTCGAACGAGTTGCCCGCGCACTGCATGGAGCACTGCGAGGGGTCGAGCAGCGTCGTGTTGGACCCGCCGTTGCGGAAGGCCGTGTCGCATCGGCACTCGCGTCCGTACTGGACACCCGCGAGCGGGTAGCCCTGGCCCTGGCACCACGAGACACACGCCCCGCGGGTCATGTTGTCCGCGGACCACGTCGCGGCGCCCAGGGCGCGGCCGGTCGTGCCCTCGGCGACGCAGCCCGTCTCGGTGTAGCCGGCCGGGATAATCGACTTGAAGTCGGTGTAGTTGGTCGCGGTCTCGGTGTAGTTTGCGTAGACGGGCTTGGTGGTCGAGTTGCCGATCCACATGAGGTTGTTACCGGGCAGCTTGGCGATCGGGTGGCCCATACCGATGTCCTCGTTGACGAGCAGGTTCTGGGGCCCGCAGCCGGAGCCGCCGGAGAGGTAGGGCACAAAGGGCGGGCAGTTGTTGAGCTCTCCGCCGACGCCGTTGTCGTCGTTGCAGCCGTCGATGGCGGCCTGGAGGATGTTTGTGCCGTTGTTGTACGCGGGCCAGCCGTTGAGGAAGTCGCCGTGCATGCCGTAGCCGGTCGTGTCGCCGTTGGCGAAGACCCAGGTCGGGTACTGCGGGTCGTTGTACGGGAAGTTCTGGACCTGGTAGATGAACTCGTAGAAGAGCGAGACGAGTCGGACGGGGTGCGTGGCCGGGCACTCGCCGCCGTCGACACCGCCAGACGGCCAGGCCATGTGCGAGACGTGGTCGGGCGAGTCGAGGTTGACGCCGTCCCAGCATGATCGGAAGAAGATCTGCGCTCGCATACCCTGCGGGCAGTTGTGGTTGAAGAACGAGTTGCGCTCGGCCCACTCGGGGTCGCCCTGGTGGCTGCCCGAGTAGTCGAGGCACACGTACGTCGCCGCCTTGGAGTCGGCGTCGTTGTTGAACGTACGGCGGTTAGGGCTACCGGACACCATGCGCAGACCGTCCGGGAACGCCTGGACCTTGCCGTCCTTACCCGATCGAGGGAGGTAGTACGTGTTGACGTAGGCGACCGGGATGGCCTGGTACGTCGTGTCCTTGGGGTTGTAGTAGTACAGCTGAGGGGTCCAGTAGTTGGACTTGTCCTCGCTGACTCTGGCGGTGGTACACGTCGAGGCCCGCGCAGACTGGTACGACATCGTCTTGTCAAAGTTGGAACCACCGACGATCGAGTGCACGTGCTGCGACACACCTCCCGGCTGGACGATTCTGGCGGTCAGTGTGGCTCGAGGCGGAATCCAGGCGGCACTTACGGGTCCATTCGAGTGGTGGTCAGGACGTTGTGGGAGAGGATGAAGTACGCCTGGGCCGAGGCCAGGAGGGGCAGGAGCCCGAGCAATGTTGTGAGCTGCATGATTGCTAGCGAGGTGTGTTATCGATGCTCTAGTCGTTGTTATCGTCGTTGTCGAATGGGGTTCAAGAAGATTATAGGAAGATATCCAAGCGGTATGCTACAGGTAGGCGGAATGAGTCGTTAGGGAAGGAGTGTGGGCGAGAGGACCAGCTCTCTGTATAGCAGAAGAAGACGACGACGACGAAGACGAGAAGAACAGACAAAGAAGACGTCGTGGGTTCCGCGGTCAGCTATCTTATACGTTTCTCGAGCCCGCACCGGTGCTCACGCAGTTGGGGGTTGTTCCGTTCGGCCTATGCGAAAGATCAAGGGTCCATCGATGGTCTGCGCCTCTGTCCGGTGTTGGCGACGCCGTGGCTCACTGTGGAGGGCAGAGATCGGGCACTACAGAGGATTCTTCGGCGCAAGAGCAAGGAGCGAGGGTATAGTGTCTAAGTCAGGTCCGAGACAGTGATCTGCATGATGGCATGTCGTTCTCACACAGCGTATCCGATCGCCTAGCATAGCGCGGTTCCTGTGTTTGTTGACGTCTTTGAACGCGCTGCGGCTGTTGCGGCCACCGCGCAGAAAAGTGCCACCTTCTCTCCAACCGCTGAACGAGACATGTCAACAAGCGAGCGATGGGTAGCGCCCGAGGCGTTGATTCCGGCCGTCTGCGAAAATGACCGGATGCGACGCGTTTGGACGCGCCAGTGATCGGGGTGGCTTACGCCATATTTCCACAGTTTCCACAGATCCGGCCGGTCTGGGTCACGCCCATATGGTACGGCTGGACTGCACGGCACCAGGGCCCAGCGGGTTTAATGGACAAGGTACGCCACACAGGGAAGCCGGACTCCGGTGCGGCAGCGGACGGGGGCTTGAACAGCCAGCCAGTGAGCAAATTGCCCAATCCGGTTAGACCAGCTCCTTCAACACCCATCCAGAGCCTCGCTCGGCCAAGCTTCCGTGCCTGTCTCAGCCGGATTGACCGTCGCTATCAAGCAGCCCTCTCGCCGACGCTGAACCATAAATCAAGCTCTCCGGCAGCTGCTTTGTGCTGCGATGCACATGCCACTGCCGCTGTGGCTGCCGGTGGCTGCGGGGTGGCTGGTCTAGTGGACCTGCAGTCTATTGTGGGCGGCTTCTGTGATGGAGCAATCAAACCTCGGAGGCGCGCAATAACCATCTTCCGCTATTGAATTCTTCCGGGCGGGCGTCGCCGCACCGGTGCCTGTGGCTACGATGCACAGTCAGATCGTCGGTGGCGCCCGTGGGCGCTAGCTGTGACGACGATGGCGATGGCGACGACGACGACGACGTCGACGACGGCTATGTGGGATACCGATGACGCGGTGGACGCTTGCTTGGCTTCGGATCGGTGCTGGGCATTGTTCTATGGAGTTCTGCGCTAGCGCAGGGCGGATAAGGTGGATCCCACGATCCAACCTCTGAATGATCGTTGACCTCCACACGGAACGCCGCGGTGGCTGAATGGCCTTCGATGGGCGTTGAACGTTCGTCGGGGCGCAGGAACGTGCACGTCGGTCGAGCGAGGAACACCGCCCACTCATCATACTCGACGCCACAAGCGTCCACGTCAGCTGACTATAGTCTGCTTCCTTCATGGATGCTGACTGACCCGTGGATGATAATGGTATGCTGGATGTATGGCGTGGGGAGTGAGTCGGGCAGGTCTAGCGCCGGTGCATCCGGCTATAGCGGCCTCGGTGCCGAGATGTGATGTGCGTCATGGGTTCCGGTAATCTGCGCGTCGAGAATCAACGCTGCATGTGGGGTTGCTTGGTTTGGGGGCCGTACAAAGCCGGGACACCTCCGTCCCCCATCCAGGGCGGTGACAGAGCGCCTATTGACTCTGGCTATCGAGCAGGACGCGGACCGAAACGCAGCTTTGAAACAAGCAGATTCTGAAAACCTTGTCGAGTGCTGATTGCGTCAAGACGAAGGCGGGGACGATGTGGAGTGGCAGTCGGGTGGAGTCCCTTCCTTCCTTTGGACCCGTGGAGCCAGACCTTGCGTACACTGGCTACAAGATCCCAAGACTCGCACTTCGAGATCATGACTGTGACGTGCATCCCCACCGCCGCTCAGATACGTCGCTTCGCGCGATAGCGTGGCATTTAACTTTGAGCAACCCACACTCATTGCTGTTCTCCAGCATGGCGGAATCGATGACGCAGGTGAGCTACGGCAGCTACGTGACCGACCCGGACGCTCTGAGCGACCTTCGAGCGCGCCTCGAGAAGGTATCGTGGCGGCCCCACGCGAATCCAAGTCTGTCTCGGTCTTTTTGCCGTTGTACCTGGGACACGATCCCACCACGGCCACCAGCCTGCGCAAGCAGATGAACGCGGTCATTCAGACCCGATACGCCCTTTTGTCCGAGGATGAATGCTGTGGGATTCTCATTGCGGCTCGGTTTCCAAATCTGTCGGCCAAGCAGGGTCGTGATGCGGTGATGAAGCAGTACGGAGGCCAATAAGGGGAGCAGCCGCTGCGCCAGACATTGTTGGGCTGTCTCAGGTACGACGCGGCGGTGGAGCACTTGGCGCCCAAAGCTGACTACTGCGCCTCGAGGCTGTTTGGGCGGGGATCGCCATACCACACCGAGGCGCATTGCTGCGACGGAAGCCAAGAGCTCTGGGGTTTCCACTTCATCCGGGTCGTCTTCGGCAGCTTCTGGCGCGGCCGCCAAAGCGGCCTTTGAGGCTGAGCGAGAGCTCGCCTGGACTCAGTTCCGCACGCAGAGGACGATGGTGTGGGACACGCTCATACACGCCGCCGGGGAGAACGAAGCCCCAGACCAGGACGCGGTGACCAAGCTCACGCGCATGCCGAATACCAGGTCATCTGTTCCCGATGTCACGCGAGGAATCAAGCCTCTTAGCTTCTGAGAGCGCACGGCCCGTTGCCTGGCACCTTAGCTGATATCTGTTTGTTTGAAGAAGTCGAGGCAGCGACGAGTCGACCTAAGACCCTGACAGTCTGCTGGAGGGATATCAGCAGGACGACCGTGCGCGCATCTTCTACGGGCAGGGTTTCCTGGTATAGATGCACGAATGTAATCGCTGGGGATTCCCAGGTAGACGGTCTCGGTGCTTCGCCGATGCTGAGTGGCGACTCCCGAGCGAGCGGCGACGCCTCTTGAATCCACCTCATTTTGGCCTCGAAGCGTTACCAGCTGCAGCTCAGCTCGAGGCTTTTTCGCAGCTGCAGCTGCACGACAACGGACGCATACTCGACGCGTGCTGTCAGCTCGGAGTCACACAGCGAGCCATGCATGATCGCGACAGCAGAGAGTTGCATGCTGCAAGCGCCGGCAGCTGGGCCCAGGCTGCCTCACCCTGAATCAGGCGGGATCGAGTGTCCACTTCGGATTGACGCGGCTCGCGCCGAGATGAGATGAGGCCAGATCGGTCTCGCTTCGCAATCAACAGGCCACACCGACTTTTGCTCTTCCACCTACTCTTTTCATTCTTGCGTCCCATCCCACCCAACCACCATCGTATCCACCATGGGCTTCTCGCGCTCAGTCGTCCTCGGATCATGCTCCTTCATCCTCGGCATGGTCTTCGTCTGCCAGGTGGTGCGTTGCTGTGTCCTTCACTCCCGCGGGATCCGGGGGATTGCTTATCTTCCCACCGGCTGCCCGTTCTGCCCATTCTGCACATGCCCCCACTCCCACACTGCCTTCATTTCCCAATCGCCGACATCGACGCGAGATAGGAAGCACGAAACATGACGCGTGCCGCGCTGATCCCAGATCGACATCCCGCTGTTGTACCTCCCTCTCACGGACGAAGCGGTCGAGAACGCGTATAAGTTCTACGAGCTGTGGTACGAGGCCCCGGGGGCTGTCAAGGTGGGTTGAGCGGCTCTCACGCTATTGTGCCAAACGCGCGATGATTACAGCTGACGCGCAGACGCTGTTCCACGCCGCGCTGGTCCTCCCGCTCTTGGCGCTCATCGTCAAGCTGCACAAGTGGACCGAGTCGGCCATGTTCTTCGACGGATCCAGTATGGCCCTCCAGGTCGCGACGATCGTCATCTACCTGACTATCCACATCCAGTCTCTGCGGACCTTCCGTGAGTGTTGTGGTACGAATGACCACTCGTATCTTCCGTCTCGTATCTTTGAGCTCTCAGGGACGTAGTGCCCATACTGCTGTCCCCGGTTCTTCTTCGACCGCCTGCCTTGAGCTGTTTCTGGCCGCCCACACTAATCCCAGTGCCCGACTCAAAGACAACCACCTCATTCTCCATCCTCCCGCCGCCCCCGCCCCGCGCCGTCCCGCC
>CAUG01000345.1:0-12291 GCA_000442785.1 Papiliotrema flavescens NRRL Y-50378
GTCAGCGCAGGCGTGAGACGCACCAGACATTCCTTTCAATACCCCCCTCTCCACTTTCCTTTATTCCTCTGCTTGGCGGTCGTCACACATCTTCCATCCACTCAACAGAGCAACGGACCCAACAAGCCTTCCTTCAGGACAACTATCATCCATCAACAGACAGTCACGATGTCTTCGTTGAGCACTATCGCGCTTCTCGCGCTCCTGCCCCTCCTCGCTTCTCTGCAAGTCATCAGCGCCAACCCGCTTGACCGGAGATATGACTTTTCGCAACACAAGCGCGCGACAGGCAACGTCGCCGGACCGCTTCTGTTCCAGCAGGTTTCGGACTCTATGGGCATCAGCGCTCAGATGGTGAGTGCTGAAGCAAGGGACAGGACGTCCAACTGATAGTAGATGTTCCTGGGTACCAAGAACAAGGTATACGTTCTGGACAAGTCGGAGAACAACCCGGTCCAGATTACCGGCAAGTACGGCACCCACCCGGCTTGGGCTGTCGAGTACGATCTCGCCACTAACGACTGTGAGTGGATTGGCAGCATGCCGAGCGAGGTGCCGAGCTGATCCGCAGACCGAACCATGGACGTCGACTCAAATACGTTCTGCGCCGGTGGTGGAGTGCTCGGTAACGGCACGTGGGTTGTCTTTGGCGGAAACCAGCCGGTCACCACTGATGGCGTTGCCGTCGCCGACGCGGGCGCATACCACAACACCGATGGAGGAACCGCCATTCGAATGATCAACCCTTGCGACGACGAGTCGTGCGAGTACATCCAGGGTGTAACCAGCTACGACATCTCTGCCCCAGACACGGGAGGATACTTGCAGATGACTGGCCGACGGTGGTACCCCATGGTCGAGGCGCTCGAGGACGGATCGTTGATCATCATCGGCGGAGACAAGAACGGCGGTTACGTCAACACCGTTGCTCAGGACAACCCGACGTACGAGTTCTTCCCGCCCAAGGGAGACGGCAAGGCCATCAACCTTCAGTTCCTGTCCGACACCCTCCCGGTCAACCTCTACGCCTTGACGTGGCTCATGCCCTCTGGCAAGCTCTTCATGCAGGCCAGCCGAAAGTCAATCTTGTACGACTGGAAGTCGCAAGAGACTATAAACCTTCCGGACATGCCGTACGCGACCCGAGTGTACCCCGCTTCCGCCGCCACGGCTATGCTGCCTCTCACGCCTGCCAACGGCTACTACCCCACCATCCTCTTCTGCGGTGGCTCCAACCCACCTCAGTGGGGTAACGACGGAACTGCCGGTTACAACGTCACCGCTGTCCCCACCGACAACACCTGTGTGCGGATCTCGCCCGATGACGAGAACCCGACTTACCAGGATGACGACTATATGTTCGAGGGCCGATCGATGGGTCAATTCGTCTATCTTCCCGACGGCACCATGTGGATGGGCAACGGTATCAACATGGGCACGGCCGGTTACGGAACTGAGCACTACTCTGTCGGTCAATCGTACGGCCAGGACCCGGTCTACATACCTGCGATTTACAACTCATCTGCGCCGCTCGGCTCGCGATGGAACCGAACGGGCTTGACTGCATCGGACAACGAGCGAATGTACCACTCGACTGCGATCTTGCTCCCCGACTCGTCGATTCTCATCTCCGGCTCGAACCCCAACGCCGACTTCACCAACGACCAATGGCGATCGCGTACGGATGTCGAGAAGTGGTTCCCGTGGTACTACAACGAGACGCGACCCGTCTTCCCCAACCCGCCCTCCAACCTGACTTACGGCGGTGCCTCGTGGAACATTTCTCTGGGCAACATCACCGACGAGGCGACCGTCAAGTCCGCCAAGGTCGTTGTGATCCGCGGTGGTTTCAACACGCACGCCATTGCCTTCGGACAGCGATACCTCACGCTCAACTCGACGTACACGATCGACATGAACTCCAACGAGGCGACGCTGCACGTCTCGCAGATGCCGGGCGATGTTGGACCGTTCGTCTTCCAGCCTGGTCCGGCGATGGTCTTCCTTGTCGTCAACGGCGTGCCGTCCGAGGGCGAGTTTGTCATTGTCGGAAGCGGACAGCTTGGCGACCAGCCCACGTCCGCCAACGCCGCTCTGCCCTCGACGCAAGTCATCGCGGTCACACCGACCGAGACGGCCAGCGAGAGCAACGCGAACGCCAGCGGCGGATCGTCGTCTGCTAGGGAGTCTGGCGCGGCGGTACGTGCTAATGCACTGTCGCCGTCCTCGGGCGCCCTCGTCGGCGCGGCGGGCGTATTGTTCGCTGTCGTAGGCGGCGCCTTTGCTGTCTTGTAGGCGGGTCACTCTGTTTGATCTTGTCTGAAAATTATCGAACGAATTTAACGAGTAATCTGTCCTACTTGGACCCGCCTAGATCCGACCGCACCCGACTCTAGCATTTGCATCGAACACACCACACACACACACACGTCACGCACTCGGCGGCGCCGAATACACGCGAACAAGCAGTACACGCACGCCGTACCCCACTTGTGGTCCATGCTTCGTGTCTCGGGCTCGGAATGTCTGCGTTCCGAGCACGAGCGCGAACACGGATCATCAACCCATCCACGAAGGACATTGATTGTACACGGACATTATAAGTATTGAAGAGGGAGGAAGGTACGGAGCGTGATAAGCGCGGCTGTGGCCAGTGCTTGTTGAGAGACGATCGAGAGATGGAGATGCATCAACATGAACAATCTGCATTGGTTGGGATGGGAACTGCATGAGCATACTGGTGTGAGCATCTGCGGGCCCGCTGTGTGACCACATGCACAGGGGCAACAGGACGGCGCGAAGGTGTGTCCGGCTGCATACTAGGCGCGGAGCCCCGGATGACATGAAATGACATGCACCCGTGAATGATGCACAGACCCGGTCATACGTCATGTCATTTTATCATCCGGTCGATGATGATTCCCAGGAATCGACGCGAGGTGGATTCCGGCCAACGGTAGGCTTGGACCATGCGCCAGGGCAGGGCAGCGGGCACCTCCACTCGGCGCAAGCCAGTCAGCCAGAAGTAGAGCAGGCATACATAAGCAGCCCACCGGTCCTCTGCTGAGTGTCGAACAGACTACAGCTTACCTTCTCCTATCACCTACTCTACGCCTCGCTGTCTACACACACCTACCAAAAGTCATACACAATGTCGCCCCCCTCGTCCGTCCCAGAGCAGTACCGCCCGGGATTCCTCCCGCCCAGTATCGCCAAGCAGATGCAGGAGAACCTGCCGGGGCAGCAAGGGCCGCTCGAGCCCGCCCCGCTGGATGATGTCCTTGCGGATGGGTCCAAGTATAAGGCGGCGGGGAAGCTCGAGGGCAAGAACTGCGTGGTCACCGGCGGGGATAGTGGGATTGGACGGGCAGTAGCGATCCTGTAGTGAGTTGGCGGCTGGTCAGGCTACTGAGGTCTTCCTGACTGGTACGAGTGAGGGCGGGTTTGGCGTGATGCGGGAAGGACGGGCCGGGTCCGGGCGATGAGGCGCTTGGGACTGGATGCGACCGACTTTGTGGCCAGACAGATCGGAAGGTCTTTTCCCCTCTGAAGGCTGCTCCCCCCCGGACACCGCGATTCGTGGTCCTCGACTACCTCTTTTCGTCTCATGCCACCATCCGCCGCTTCATGCTGACGCCAGCGCGTACGAAGGCGCCAACTTGTTCATCCACTACCACCCGGCCGAGGAGAAGGACGCGCAGGACGTGAAAAAGTATATTGCGGACAAGTCCCCTTCGACCAAGGTCGAGCTGTACGCGGGCGACCTGCGCACCGAGGAGGAGAGCATGAAGCTCGTCGAGGCCATCAAGAAGTGGTCCGGCAGCCGTCTTGACGTCTTGTAAGTCGGGCATCTACCTCTCACGCCCCGGCCAATCGCTAACCGCAGGGTCAACAACCACGCGACGCAGAACGAGGTGCCGCACATCGAGGACCTATCGCACGAGCAGTGGCGCCACGTCTTCGACGTCAACATCCACTCGTTCTTCTACCTCACCAAGAATCTCATCCCCATCATGCCATGGGGCGGGTCCATCATCAACAACGCCTCGATCAACCCGTTCGTGGGCCACCCGAAGCTGCTCGACTACACGTCCACCAAGGGCGCCATTGTGGGTTTCACGCGCGCGCTGTCTAATCAGATTGTCAAGGACAAGGGCATCCGCGTCAACGCCGTCTGCCCGGGACCGATCTGGACCCCGCTCGTCGCCGCCACGATGGGCAAGGAGTCGCTCGAGAGCTTTGGGCCGGGCACGGCGATTGGCCGGGCGGGCCAGCCCGTAGAGGTCGCGACGGCTTTCGTGTTCCTCGCCAGTGCCGATTCGTCGTACTTTACCGCGCAGGTAAGCAGGCGACATGGGAAGATGGATGGTGCTGATAATAGTGCTTCCACGTCAACGGCGGTAGCGCGTACTAGCGGCCTTTCATCTTGTGGGAGGTCCGAAGCGAAGGAGCAAGAAGTCGTGAACCCAACAGCACACAGTAGTCGTAGTCCAACAGTATGTATCGCTAGCTCAACTAAGAGGTTTCTGATGCGCGCTGCAGCCCTGGAAGCGGAATGCGATGGTATCCGGCAGCACCGAATCCTTTATCGTTTCACCTAGTTGATCGCGGTGCCAGCCTCACGCCCAAGTCTGCGCTTCGGCAAATCAGCCGGATGCTTCGGGCGGATTTAGCCGGCGTGATTGGCCAGGAGAACTGTCGCGCAATCACTGCATTGCACAATCTAAAGCCGCGCCTTTCAACGCATACAGCTCTTCTTCACAGCTTGATAACTTGTCCACACGTCCTAGGGGACATCTAACTTGACTGATATGCGCCGTCGGTCACCCTTCCCTGGAAGGCAGCCTCCTTCAACGTCCGAGCCTTCGTACCCGGTCCAGGCAAAGCTTGGGAGCGCAGAGTCGTCGGCAGCCGCCCGGCTGCTCGCCATAGACCACCTCGTCGACCAGATCATACTGATCCTCTCAGACTACCAATCAGACTTCAAACCATTCTCCCATACCAGGTACGGTACCTTCTCACGAGTGGAGGACGTGCGCTTTTCCCCGAGGGCACTGGACCGAGTGTTAGGGAGCGCCCGGCGTCTTTTCGGAGAAGACGGAATTACTTCGCCGCACTCGGGCATCTTCCCTCTTCCACGGTCGCTGGGCGCGCTGGCATGTGCGAATCGCTTGTGGCGAGATGCGATCTGGAAGAGGCAATGGGTCAGGGTCGTTGTGGATACCGTGGGGCTCACGGCGCTGGAAGAGCTGGGATCACCGCGAGTGGAGCTGATCCGGTACGTTTCAGGCCACACTTCGACTTTACACCTTGTCGCGGGGAGGTGCCCGCTCTGCCCCGCCTGATGACTCATCAGCCGCCTGCGAAGCTCTACAAATCTGACCGCAGCGTGCTCGACTACAGACCGGGTATCGTCGTGCAAAGCTCTCGGCGTCTCCCGCCACGTACCGTACTGCGCAGCCTCTCAAGGCTCACCCACCTCCGCGTTCTGCACTTGCCGCGCAGCTTCCCGGACATCGCACATCGGCTCCCTCCCGGCTGCTTCGCGACGCTCGAGCATGTCCACATGCCGATCAACCCAAGGTTGTACCGGCAACTTGTCAGCCGTTGCCCCGCATTCCAACGCGCAGAACTATTCTGTCCCCAATGCGAGGAATCGCGTGCGTGGGGCAGGAGTATGTATCCTCATCCGCGGGCGATTTCGCAGTCCGCATATCTCGACCAGGCGGAAACAGACCGGCAACACAGCGAAGGAGTCCGAGCTTCCGCGGTGGCCGCGGCAAGGCGGCTGGGCGGGACGCTGCGCCGTATCGCCGGGACTGCCCACGAGCGCGACCCGGATGCAGGCGCGCTGAGCCCCAGCCTTTGCTTACGCTATCTCACCATCGAGTCATGTCCGGGCGAGCCAATCGAGGATGTGTACAGCCTCGATTTGTGTCCAAGCCTCGATATCTTCCAAATAGACTATCAGACAGTGATCACGCTCGAGCGTGTTGTGAGTCCTCTTGTTTGCAGGATGACCATGAACACTAGTTCACTGCCGGCCTCGCGTATCACTCCGATTTGCGGCTGACGAGCAGACCCGCATCATTCAGCGAGCAATCGACTATCTACCTCCCAGCGCCACGGTCGTTTTTCACCGGACGCAGGCTTACGCACAATGGAGGTGGGTTTTCCTACCCGTCCCGTGCGAGTGGGTCCTGTTCTAACCTCAGACCCAGTGTGGCCCGACAGTTCGACATGGACGTGGCACAAACCATCCGTGATCTCGCGCTGGCCGATTTCAAGCCGAATTCTGCCGAGGCATGTCACGCCGCCACGGAATTCGCCAAGTCCGACTTCAAGCCCGTTGTCTCGCCTGATCACGCGGGAAGGATCCCGTCCGTTGTCTTTGTGGAGCAGCACACCCTCGGGATCGCGGCACGCGAGTACGCGGGCCAATACGTGGTCGCGGTGCGAATGTGGGTCGTCTCGACTATGCGCCATGTTCCCGATAGGGTATCAGGAGGGATGAGTGACAGGCGAAGAGGGAGCGGTGGTGCGTCTGATGCGATGGGAGGAGGGGAAGGGGCGTGGCAGGTGGACAAGCGTCTGTACAGGTACGATACGGCGCTGGGCCGGACCATTGACTGGCGGGCGCTTCGGAAGGATTTCGAGCGCCAAGACATGGAGCGTGAAGACAAGAGATTGAGTCATGCAGGACAGGCGTAATACTGGCACATAAGGACATGCATGCGGCACCAGGGCAGCCCGTCCGACTCGTGCAGGGACAAGTGATTGGCTCTCGGAGAGGCAGCGGTCTACCTACGCTGTACCCCTTACTCTTCGGCGTTCGCCGGTGCCCATTGATCGCCTTGCTGCCGTTATGTGTCCGCAATCGAGCCTTTGTGTGCCAGCTGTTTGAGAGACGTTGGATCGTTCCTTCCGAGACCAGTTACACCAACATTTAGGCCTGAGGTCCTAGAGACATTTTGAGGATGTGGACCACCACGGGTGCCCCAAAGGAAGGCTGAGCCACTGCATGACGTAGCCATTTTGCTCCACCTGGTAGCCAACGACAGGCAGACCGCTACGCTAACATGATCCTTTGTTCTCCTCTGGGAGACAAGGCAGAACTCCACGAATCGGGCAGAAGGCCATTTATGGGGCAAAAAACAAAGGTCGACTAAACGGCTTCGCACGCTCTACCCTGGCCCAGTCCAGTCACAAGCAATGGCCACCGTGATGAATGGGACGGGCACTGCCCTTCTGCTTGTTCCACTCTTGCACACGTTGCAGACGCTTGGAGAGAACTTGCAGAGAAGTATACATACCATGAGCATAGTCGCCACAGCTTTGTCGCGCGCGACCGACACTTTGCCTCCCAACCTCGAGCTTGTGTTCCCGTCCGATGAACCAGGAGGCGAGACCTGCTCAATCCGTTTTGATCAAGCCAGCTCGCACCTCTCACGTCTGTTGGATGTGCAAAAGGACAACAACCTACGTACCGGTCCTCCGTTGACTGAAAGACAGCACGCAGTTCTTGAGAATGCTTTGCCAAAGATCCAGGCCTCGTCGAAGGACATCACTCAGCTGCTCACAGGTTCGAAAAGGGGCTCCAGAGTGACGTACGTGTACGACGGGAACGGGATGCTCGACGATGTCCTACGCGACACTGCCATCCTGCGAAACATCAGCACCGCAACCGAGCAGCCCATGCTCGGGCGCACCATCTTCCTCGCTGGGCAGCGAGACGTGCAAAATCAGATGCAGCGCCAGGTCGACGAGGACGGCCCGACTGATACTTTCCAACAGAGCGAAAGTCTCATCACAGAGCATCTTGGCTGCCCGCCTGATGCCGCGGCGGACGCCGACGCCGACGCTTTGGTGAAGCGATGGTCAAAGCATGGTGTGATTCTGATCAGTGGCGCCGATGCCGCCGAGAGCGACAACAAGAAGTGGCTGGAGACAGGCGAGGCCGCGCCGGCCTCGGAGCGCACCAAAGGGGCAGCTCGTCGAGTTGCCACAGAGCTCAAAGGAGATCCATTCGTTCTGCGACTCGGCACCAACTTCATCATGGCCAAAACGCTGATCGACGAAGTGAAGGATCAGAGCGAGTATGTGGAGATGATCAACCCTTTCTGCACCGACCATGAGGGGCTTTTGAAACCTCTTTCACACGCGAACGCGGACCTCAATGCTTATCACCCGGCCACTGCACTCTGTGAGAGGATGAACCCCTTGCGAGTTGCATTCGGAGCTTCATTACTTCGCAGGAGTCTGCGGCCCGTGGTCTGCTTGCGCACTTGGGTCCAGAACCCACGCCAGATAGCAGGTGGGCGGAAGACGTGTTGGAAGCGTTTAACTCCGGTCCGATCGTCGAGACAGTCAAGTCTGTGTTGGGGGGCTCTGCGAGCTAGTGGTGGTCCGTATGCATCTGAGTGGTGGTGAAAGAGAGATGAGCCGTCGGTCTCAGGACGCTTACTGTACGCATACGAGAAACGGGCCTGATGGCGGGGCTGGCTAATGTATCTCTCATCGCCCCTCATTGGCTGGACGACGCAAAGGATGTGCACCATACGAGTGAGGGACTTCGTCCCGACACGCGAGCACGGTCTTTTCCGTGGTTCACGCTCAGGGCACTGACAGTGATTCTACCCCGAGCCCGCTACGAGTCGCGTAACAACTCCGCTCGCGCCTGATCTGTCAAAGGACGGTACGCCAATATGACTGGGCCAGCCGACCGCGGCAGTCAGCCTTCTGCGCTGTGCTCTGGGCTTGTCCCCGTGTCTTCTCCTGGACACGTCTTCTGAACAGCATCGTTATGTAAGCTTGTCCTCGTTCGAGCACCTACATCAGCACTTGCACCTCACTCATCAAGTGTTCACGCATACCGAAAACAACAAGTCAACATGGTCGACGTCGGCCTCATCTTGAAGTCGACCCAGACGTCTACTGGGCTCAGCCGTATGGGCTGGAGGCAGTTTCTTTCAGAGGTGGGGACCAAGCTTGAGAAAGTCCTCCCGAGGTGGACCGGCCTGCCAAAGGTCGAGCCATTGACGGCGGAGCAAACGGTGGCGGTCCATGAAGCTGTGCCGAAAATTGTAGCGTTTTCGGAAGAGTGCTCGGAGAAGCTGTCGCGCGCATACCATGATCCCGATGTCACTCAGATCTTCAATTGCGACTGGGAGCTGGATGACGAGTGGAGGATGACACCGTTTGCGAAGTGGCTGCGGGAAATTCGGGAGCTGAAGAGGAGGAATACAGACACGATGCTACCCAAAACGATCTTGATGGCTGGTATGCGCAACGGCGTGGCTTCAAACACGTTCGAGGCATCGCGCAAGTGGCTCCACTTGCATGTCGGCTCCATGGGCGAGACGGACCCGGAAGACGAGGGAACCGTCAGGTGGTTGGGATACAATTTGACGCTCTTGGACGGGGGCGATCTGAGGCAGACGTCCAAGGAAGACTGGGTGGCTGGGAAGACCACTGCCCCGTCGGCGCTCACGCTCAAGGCGGCTCAGAGATTGGAGAAGGAGGTGGGAGAGGGTCCGTTCAACTACCACGGGTGCACGTCTGCGGTACTCTGGGACAACCTTCCCCTGGAGTTCAAGAAGCAGTGCATCATTCCGGCCATGACCAACGCATTCTACATCGGCCGGGACGGCAAGATGCATGCGTCTGCCAACGGCAATTTCGACTTGTCCAGCCTATATAATCTCGCACAGTCAGGCGTGCCCACGGTGCACAGTCACGGAAGCTTCTTCCAGTACGACGCGCAGACATTCAACGATATGAAAGCATGGGGCCAGGTCCTGAAGACCAAGGTGGTTGACCCGACATTTTATCGACGACAGATTGAAGAATCCATGCGACTCGGGACGAAATGGATGCAACAGATGGAAGCCGAGCTGCTCGGCAAACTAGAGGACTCGTACCTGCCTGTTATCGACCAGCGCGTGATCGAGATCCTGGACGAGCAGGAAGCGGACATGTCATGGCTGAGCGACGAGACCAGGCCCAGAAACACCACCACCCTGAGCGATTCGGAACGGAAAGCGGTGGGAGTAAAACACTTCTGGCTGCAAGATGCAATGAAAGTAGCCTCGTACGCCGCGAAGAAAACGAAACAGACCTGGGACCTGAGGCTCAAAGGTCTCGTGAGCAAGGTGCTCAACCCCCTGGACAACTCTCTAGCCGACTATCTCATGAGTCACATAGACCGTCCCGATCCCCCAGACTGTATCTATCTGCCGTGCCGGATAGACGTTGAAGGAATCGCCAGACTGCGGAATGACGTCGATACGATCGAGGTGGACTTTGAGCAGCCTAATGTCATCTTGCCGATACTCGGGGACGAGGATCAACTCGAGAAGCAGTTCGCGCAGGACGTTGCGGAAGCTCAGAAGCACATCACGGACCACGCGGCTGCGTCTGGGTTGGAGCTGCATGACGTGGTCGATGAGTCGCTGGCGAGGCAGCTCTCGACGTGGTACGCCGTACACAGGAAGACGGCGCAGGCTGTTGTGGCGCATTTGGATCAGGAATGGGACACGATATGGAAGCCTGAAAATGAGTTGACGGACATGCGGGAGAGCATGATGAGGATGATCTCCTTGTGTGATGAGGGGTCAATGGCACTACACGTCACGTCCGTACTGGAGTCATCTGAGGTTGGCTCCGAGACTGACCTGTCTGTATAGCACCATTGGCTCACTTTATCTGCATTCGTCCCATCGCAGAGTGTCAATATGCATAAAGTCTGCACTCCCTTTCAGACCCGCCAGCGTAGTTCCCTCCTCGTCACGCGTGTCACTTGGTGGAGCTGATTTGGCAAGAACAGCGGTCGCGCCGCCTTTGTATGCCAATCGCATTGATGACCAATGGATGGCCAGCGCTTCACTTGTAGCAGGTAGCCTTCTGGGACGGCAAAGGATACGCTCGACCACGGTAGACCTCAGTGCGCTCGGCATGTCCATAATAGGGCAGACTGCATTCTAAGCCTTGCCACTCTCCTTTCCCCCCTTCCCTTTGCTTGCGAGTAACCACGAGCACCTGGGCATCACTCGACTTTGCAACTTCAAGTCACCCACACACCACCGTCCTCAGCATGGCAGACAATCCCGACTTGCTGATCGCCCTTTGCGGCACCAATGGTCGTGCATCAACTGAGACGGTCAGATTCCGCGACCTTCGACAGCATCTTGCCTCTCTTTGGACTGTGCATCCAGACACGGACTCGAAATCAAGCAGCGATGATGAGTTGGACAAACCACCTCCTGACGCTGTGCTGGGGCTCACCTCTTCATGGACCGAAGCGCTTGACGAGGTCAAACCTCTTGTGAGCGCAGCGTCTGACAGGATCAGAAACATCTTTGCGCAACCGTGGCTCAGTATTGTGGAACCAAGGCCTGAAAGCGAGGGCCCAGAGTGCTTGGTCGTCAATGTTGACTATGGGTTGGACGACAAGATGAATGTGGTGTCAAAGCTTTGTGAAGCGGATAAAGACTTGGGCTTTCGTCCGAGCTTGATCCTGCTTGCGGGCGTGAAGAATGGCCAGCAGCAACGCGCCAACAACGCCGCGGTCGGGATGCTAGAGCCGACCGAGACATTTGTGGAAATGAAGAAAGACCTCACTGCGCTGTTCGAACACGAGCCCGACGAGATCTTACGCCAAGGCCACGTTGTCAGATGGTCTGACTGCAACGTGACGCTCATCAGTGGGGCAGACCTACAGCAGACAGCGGAAGCTGACTGGATTGCCCAGGCCCGTGACAAGTTCAAAGGACCCTCTGCTCGTACCAGGACCGCTGCGGCCAATCTCGAGGATGTGCTCGATGGACGCAAGTACACGCTGCACATCCTGACCTCGGCAGTGCTGGCAGGGGGACTTTCTGACAAGGTTCGCAACCAATGCAAAGGCACATTGATGACCAACGCCTTCTTTGCCAATCAGCAAGGGCAGATCGAGCCTGCTGCCAATGGACGATTTGACCTGAAGGCATTGCAAGACATGATGATGCCGTCCTCTGGTTGCGCGTTCAAGTGCCCAGTTGCGTTCACACATGGCATCCTCTCGGGCTACATGTCCCAGGTGTTTGCTGATCTCTCGGGCTGGGGCAAGATACTCAAGACTGCGGTCCCAAATCCCGAGACCTGGCGGGAAGACATCCGGGACTCCATGATGAACTACAGCAAATGGGCGTGCCAAATGGAGGCTGCGCTCCTCGGGACATATGGCAAAGACTATGTCTCCCACCACTTCTCTCGTTTCCAGGATGAGTGTCAGAGTCGAGACTCTGCCCGACC